>LGRX02000657.1:0-86062 GCA_001247695.2 Cymbomonas tetramitiformis | reverse complement strand
TTCCATTCAGGTCTGCCTGCGCCTGCTGCACCCAGTGAGCAAAGTACGGGGATGTGTTGCGAGGGGGGGGGGTGGCGTGCAGCCCGGTGTGGGCACCAGTTCTCTTCATGGACGGTGAGAAGCTCTGGTGAGGGGACACTCTCCCCCGATGCCCTGCTTGCGGGCCTTCTCTCGGAATAAATGATGGCGTGCTAAATGCCGCGAAGGCCAATGCATGGCCACAGTGGATCTCCGTATGTTTCTGTGGCCCATCCGGCGTATTGCCAAGCAGCGCATTGCCAAGCGGGAGAGGGCGCATTGCCAAGCGGGAGACGGCGCATTGCCAAGCGGGAGAGGGCGCATTGCCAAGCGGGAGACGGCGCATTGCCAAGCGGGAGAGGGCGCATTGCCAAGCGGGAGAGGGCGCATTGCCAAGCGGGAGAGGGCGCATTGCCAAGCGGGAGAGGGCGCACTGCCAAGCGGGAGAGGGCGGAACCCGCGCCTCGCTGCACGACCGAGGAAGCTGGGAGGGCGGCGTGTCTCAGGTTGTTCTTCGCGGAGAGTGTTATCTGCCGGCGCCCCTTCGTGTACGCAGCCTCCACACCCTCCCCCACCTTGCCATCCGCGCCACGAGGCCAAATGATGGGTTTTCGATTTCTGCTTCTCGGAGGAGACTTGATGGGCAAATGATGATAGTGACCAAGATGAGGCCCATGTAAGAGAAAGGTATCAGCATAGGATAGAAAAAGGGGAAGCGAAACGCTACACAATCGGAACGTTGGTACTGTGTAGCGTTGCGCGAGGACGTCATCTCGAAGGATATGGTGCATCCAGCCTCCATAGAGATCCTTAAGGGAGAGATGTACCAGCAGTGCGAGTGCGCCACTGGTGGCCCGCAGGCCTTACGCCATTTGAGTCCCGCTTGCCGCTTTCTCGGCACTTCCCCTTTTTCTATCCTATGCTGGTACCTTTCTCGTACATGGGCCTCATCTTGGTCACTATCAGCATTTGAGCTCCGATGCGCGCACTGTGAGGCGTAGATCCTCCGATGCGCGCACTGCGAGGCGTCGATGCTCCGATGCGCGCACTGCGAGGCGTCGATGCTCCGATGCGCGCACTGCGAGGCGTAGATCCTCCGATGCGCGCACTGCGAGGCGTAGATGCTCTGGAGCAGGAGTGCGGGGCTGCTGGGGCCTGAGTACTCTGCTCCCTTGAGTGGCGCCACGAGGGCTGCGCCTCCGCGTCGCAGGGCGGGCAAGCTTCGGCCCACATGATGGCACGCCAGGCGGTGCGATCCATCCATAGCTGCAGTGCCCAGCGGTGTTGCCTGAAGTGTGGGGCGAGGCGCTCTGTCCCCTCACCCTTAAAGGCGAGGGGAGGGAGTCGGCTTGGGGTGCTGCGGCAGTGAGGGAAGAACTCCACGGTGGTGTCCGGGAGGCACAATCCGCGTGGTGCAGAGTGAGAACGGGATCCGGTGGACCAAGCCGGTCACCGTGCTTGAGCAGAGCACCGACAACATCCCCAAGGTCCCGAGCCCCTCCCTGCCTCCCCTCGGCATTTCGCCTGTCAGGGGTCCTGCCTTGCCAGCGCTGCTGCACATCCCCCTGCATCAGGGGTCTGTCCTCGCTGCGCAGCCGCGAATCACCGATGAGAGAGTTGTCGGGAATGAGCTCCGGGGCGCCTGCAGTTGCGTGCCCTAGATTCGCGCCGACAGCCGGCACCGGAAGCCGGCATCCACAGATACTCGATGACGACCTTGATGGTCTCCGCGGATGACTCTCACGGCGACCTCTGCAGGGTGCCAGCTGGTACCCCTGTGCGGCGGCAACTCGGTGACCGCACCACTGTGGCAGCGCGGTGACCGCCACGGTGGTGACACGTGAGCTTGCGGGGTTTGCTGGACAGGTGATTGCAAATCAACTGACGGTGGCCAATGACGGGCACTGGGTCCTTCCCTTCTGGTGAGCTCCCTTCTCCAAGTCCAACGCGCCGCCTGAATCCCTCCGGAATCGGCCTTTCCCATCGCCGCTGTCTGTGCGCTCGCCCCATGGAAGCTTGGTGCGCGCGGGGAGGGGGTGGTGTGGCAAGCACCGCGCCCTAGACGCTTTGTTCCTTCTGCGGGGGTTGCAGGCGCGAAGTGCCCAAGTCTGACTGGAGTGAGCGCTGCCCGTCTGACGCGCTCCCCTCCGCTGGTAGGGCTCCTCGCTCCCTGTCTATCCTATGGTATATGCGCGCAGTAGGTCGCCACGTGTCGTGTGGAGCTGCACGCGGACGCCATGGTCTTCACCACATCGCGCCACGTGCCGCCCCAGGCAATGCCCGCTTTGACGCGCCTCGCCACAGCGCGCGGTGCTGGCGGCGCGATGCTAAGCACTGGTCGAATGCCCGCTCCTGCCCTCTCGGTGCGAGCGGTAGCCACTGCGATCACGCCCTCTGGGGGAGGGCTCCCTGCTGCTGCGCTGAATGCCGTTGGTGAGCCTTCCGTTGGTGACCGGTGTACAGCACGGCCTCCGTGACCTGTCTGGGCGGGCCATCCACAGGGGTGTTGATGTCCTATGACCGCGGTGCCACATGGGACGTGTCGGAGGATATCATTCATCTCGACACTTGGCTCATCGAAGGTGACCAGCCGGCTCCGCCTCTGTTCCGTCGTGATGGTAGGCCATCCCGACGCCGTAAGCACCAGACAGGGTGGCGCCACCTCAAAACTCATTTCTCAACCGATTTGAGCGCCACAATTTCGCATGCGCGTGAAGGATCTGCGTCGGTGACGTGGAACAATTAGGGTTTTGCCTCGGAGCTTCGGGGATGGCGTCCTGCCCCGGAGGAGGAGGGAGTATCCCGTGATGCACTGAGGCACACAATGCCTCTGAATGCGCTCACTGCGGGGTTGCCGGAGGTTTGCGATCAGGGACGGTGGTGCCCATATCGGATGGGAAGATACTGCAGATGTTCCGCACTTCAATCGGGGCTGTCTATTGGTCGAAATCCTCCAATGGCGGGCGCACATGGACGCATCCTGAGCGTTCATTACATCTCCCCAACCCCAACAGCAAGATCAACTTGATCCGGTGAGTGTTCTCAGGAGCTCAGCTGCCGTTGGATCAGCATGATCCAGGGAGCGCTCCCTGGATGTCCCCGGCTGCCGTCAGATCAGCATGATCCAGGGAGCGCTCCCTGGATGTCCCCGGCTGCCGTCAGATCAGCATGATCCAGGGAGCGCTCCCTGGATGTCCCCGGCTGCCGTCAGATCAGCATGATCCAGGGAGCGCTCCCTGGATGTCCCCGGCTGCCGTCAGATCAGCATGATCCAGGGAGCGCTCCCTGGATGTCCCCGGCTGCCGTCAGATCAGCATGATCCAGGGAGCGCTTCCTGGATGTCCCCGGCTGCCGTCAGATCAGCATGATCCAGGGAGCGCTCCCTGGATGTCCCCGGCTGCCGTCAGATCAGCATGATCCAGGGAGCGCTCCCTGGATCTCCCCGGCTGCCGTCAGATCAGCATGATCCAGGGAGCGCTCCCTGGATGTCCCCGGCTGCCGTCAGATCAGCATGATCCAGGGAGCGCTCCCTGGATGTCCCCGGCTGCCGTTAGATCAGCATGATCCAGGGAGCGCCCGCTGGATGTCCCCGGCTGCCGTCAGATCAGCATGATCCAGGGAGCGCTCCCTGGATGTCCCCGGCTGCCGTCAGATCAGCATGATCCAGGGAGCGCTCCCTGGATGTCCCCGGCTGCCGTCAGATCAGCATGATCCAGGGAGCGCTCCCTGGATGTCCCCGGCTGCCGGCAGATCAGCATGATCCAGGGAGCGCTCCCTGGATGTCCCCGGCTGCCGTCAGATCAGCATGATCCAGGGAGCGCTCCCTGGATGTCCCCGGCTGCCGTCAGATCAGCATGATCCAGGGAGCGCTCCCTGGATGTCCCCGGCTGCCGTCAGATCAGCATGATCCAGGGAGCGCCCCCTGGATGTCCCCGGCTGCCGTCAGATCAGCATGATCCAGGGAGCGCTCCCTGGATGTCCCCGGCTGCCGTCAGATCAGCATGATCCAGGGAGCGCTTCCTGGATGTCCCCGGCTGCCGTCAGATCAGCATGATCCAGGGAGCGCTTCCTGGATGTCCCCGGCTGCCGTCAGATCAGCATGATCCAGGGAGCGCCCCTGGATGTCCCCGGCTGCCGTCAGATCAGCATGATCCAGGGAGCGCCCCTGGATGTCCCCGGCTGCCGTCAGATCAGCATGATCCAGGGAGCGCTCCCTGGATGTCCCCGGCTGCCGTCAGATCAGCATGATCCAGGGAGCGCTCCCTGGATCTCCCCGGCTGCCGTCAGATCAGCATGATCCAGGGAGCGCTCCCTGGATGTCCCCGGCTGCCGTCAGATCAGCATGATCCAGGGAGCGCTCCCTGGATGTCCCCGACTGCCGTCAGATCAGCATGATCCAGGGAGCGCCCCCTGGATGTCCCCGGCTGCCGTCAGATCAGCATGATCCAGGGAGCGCTCCTGTCTGACTGATATCTTCCATTTGCACGGCTGCAATTGATGCGTATGCCAGAGGACAGCACAGCCCCAGATGGTGTGCATGGCCCCCACAGATGGTGCTGGATGAACGATCTGCGTAATATGACTGGGTGCAATATGACTGGGGACCCATGTTGATTTGTGCAAAGAAAAGTGTGAGAGAGCTCTGGGGTGTGATGGCGGCGTGCAGGCTGGAGGGCAGCAACTCGCTTGCGCTGGCGTACAACCACGAGGGCGGCGTCAGCCGTATGCGCACCAACCTGTTCGTGGCCATCTCGAGGCGCGTGGCAGCATGCTGTGCACTGCGCACATCTCATCTCAGCCTAAATTAACAGCAGCTCCAGCTCGGTGGTGGTTCAGGGCTCTCAGGAGTAGGGCTGCGGAGGGTGGTGGTTCAGGTTGGTGGCGCGTAGAGTTGCGGAGGATGGTGGTTCAGGGCTTTTGGTAGAGCTTTGGAACCAAGCGAGTAACCGGTTGATAGGGACACTGTTGTTGTGGGGGGTCGGCGACTGTATTTTCCAGCGATGAAGGAGCCACGTGGAATAAGGTAGCAGAGATTGAGACTGAGCGCAATATACACTCAAAATACCATTACCCCAGCCTGGTTCAGGTACCGCAGTCCCTGGATCCCAGCTCGGGTGGCCTCAGTTTACTCTACTAACGAGGAATCGCGGCTTTCTAGGGCAGCCTGTGTGGGCCGAGAAGTTGTACCCTGTGGAGATCCAAACCTCAAGCCTGCTTGCAGGTCAAAGCTTGTCTTCGTTTACTTCGATTTTCCTGATTGCTATGCTGATTGTTGACTTGGAGCTCAACTGCAGTTCTGCGGTCTAGACTCTGGCATGCGTCATCAAGTGGCGCATGCATGCCGAGGCAGACCTGGCCATGCTCAAAGTGCTGACAGGCTCACGGGGGGGCATGGCTTCGACCGCCAAAAGCGTAACCCAAAAGTGTGTTTTTGGGAATTTGCTGGCTCAAAGGCGCTCGCCATGCAGCTCATGTGATGTTGGATGCAGCTGAATGCAGTACTCGGTGCTCACGTCCTGGGCGGCGGTGTTGCGTCTCGTTGAATACGCTTCTCATTCTCGGAAATGGCATTGGAGTTCAATGGCTGGTCTTGGAGAGTGGCGTGAGCGTGACATTCATTTTTTACCTTTCAACTGCAAACACTTTTACTAGGCGTGTCAATCCTTTGTTTCGGGCATTATCATCGGCCGCTCCCTTCCACTTCCGGTTATCGCAGTCAGCGGCATTTTCCCAGCGTGTTTTACATGCGCCCCCAGATCAGTCCTGGCGTCAAGAATCCCGCAAGAATTTGGGCCGTTGGGGGTGCTCGCCGGAGGGTGTCGCTGGAGATGGCTGACCTTCGCTTGGGATGATTATCTCAGGATGGCTGCCGGTTGATCGTTGCATATTCTTCGATGTTCACGACCTCGCTTGAGGTTCCAGAGCCGCCTGGCATTGGTGGAATTCACGTGGCAGAGATAGATTTGCGCGCAGTCGACCTGTCATCCGCTTCGCTCCTCCCCGAGCTGTCATCAGAAGAGTCGGATGCCATGCCATGAACGGCCATGACTACTGCGGCCTGAATGGAGTGTAGGTTTGTCCCACCTCGATTGTGCCACTTTTGAGTACAGCTTCTGGGGTTACGCTAGCATCGCCTTGACACAGCAATTCTGCAGTTTGCATGGCACTGGGACAAAGATCGTCCACGGATTGGCGTGGGGGAGGGAAAGAGGCATCGAAAAGATTGCTGGGCCTCATTGGATGACTCAACACCCCCACCCCCCACTCGCGGGCTTCGCAAGTGATGCTTGCCTGAGCAAGTTGATAGGCATACATGCGCGTATCAGTCCCGGTGTATTGAGATTTGGGCTCCCTCTCCCTTGTCTGAGAAATTGAGCATAATGCAACACGCCTAGTTTTTGCTTAGAGCCTAGTTTAATGCACCGAGGGATTGCACGCGCATACTGCGACGATTTCTTTTCAACTTGGTTGCAAATTTTTCCAGCAATGGCTCATGTATGCACTTGGTGGCTTGTGTGGTGCTGTCAAAAGGTACTTTTGCAGTCACCCAGCCTTCCGAGGGAACGCTGCAACGCTCTGATGCCTGCTACAACCGCCAGCAGTTGCATAGCACCGTAAGATGTCTGAACAGCATTGGTCCGAGTAATACATATGAATAGTAACGTTACTAAACTTTCTGATACCGGCCGTTACCTTAGCTATAATTGCAGGAACGAGCTGTAATGATGTCATGCAAAAAGCTGTGTGAAACTGCACGGATGATCAACCGATGGTGATCGATTGGGTAGCATATCTGTAGGCCATATTAAACCAGCATCCCAGTGAGTAGATAAGCCGCCGTGCATTTACTCTTGATAAATACAGTAGGAGTACGATCAGCAGTCCAACATATGACCACCACCCTGGTGCAAGTGCGTGCGAACCATTGCAAGCCGTCATCACAGTGCGAACAAATCCATGAGGAGTAGCTAACGTGCCAAGAACATAGGCATGACCATGAAATAAAGTGCGCTTCGGCATTAAGAATTATAGACCGTCGTAATAACTGACGTTAACGTCAACATGCTATTCAATGGCAAACACGTGGAGTGCAGCGCTGATTAGCTAGCTCAGCTGACGGCACGAGGGCGAGCTTTCTAGCGTGTGGAGTGCTGCGTTGATTGGCCCAGCTGTCGACACGAGTGACATCGCGACTTTCCACGGTTGGTTGTGTGATCGAGCAGTGTCACATGCCAGCCATGAAAACATCGATGTCAGAAAGAAGGTTGGGAGTTTAATTCCGCAATTGAGATATAGTTTATTTGAAATACAATACGCATGCCGATTTGAATTCGTGGTTTGGGAGCAAATGCTTATCGGAAATCGAATACCCCCGAAAAAAAATCCACATCCATCCTTACATCGGTATCGGTAACCCAACTGGACAGTATCACGTGGTTGAAAGAGTATAGCCGCTCTCGTATATATATATTTAATATCTATGTCTTCGAAGACATGTCATACGGTCTTTGGAAATCCGATCGAGATTTTCTGCATTCATTCTTGGTAAAAAACTTTGCGTGTCCAACCTACTCAACGAACACTTCCAACGAAGTCTGACTGTTATAACGCTGCAAAAAGAAAAGGAGGGGCTGCCGCATCAATTTTTTCTGTAAGACATGCATATTTATGGCTCTGAGAATTGGTGAGATGTGGGATGGCGTGGAGGTTGAGATAACTGCGGGATTATGCCGTGGGTTTGTTTGTTTTGCCAGCGCCGGCTAGTTCTCACCTCCGCGAGAAAAAGCAAATATGATTTTTAAAGGGCTTAGAACGGTTGCAAGTTTTTTCAGACGTTTATTTACGAGTTTTTTAAGGATCGTATGTTTTCCGATTTCTCCCTTGCGGCAAAACGTAAAGGGACGAAAGTCGTTTTTCGTCAGCAGTCGAATTATCGCTGATTGACCTGGTTTCGGTTTCAAGCGTTTACGGCGGCTAGGCACTACTAAACCTCTGATGCGCCCGGAATCTTGTGAAAATATTATATTGGAACACTTTTATTTTTGTCGCAGGCATATCTGCGAGGCTACGAAGACGTTTTTCGACCGGGCAGCCTATTTCTTCAACTTTCGGGTCTGGTGACAGCATGAGCCTCATACGAAAGGATTTCGCCTCTTTTCGAGGTGAGTACACTTTCACATCCTTTAACCTTACATGAGGAACGAATATTTTGGCTTGCTTGAGAGATTATATGCGCTTCGTTCTTATTTTCTGCATCGTACAACTTGGGGTTTGCAGGGTTTCTGCCTTCGCCGGTCACATAAGAAACGGCCAGATGCAAACGTTTCTATGCGTCGGTGCGGCAGCTTGAAAGTTCGCAAATGCCAGAACATTTCGGGATCAACCCCGAACTAATCTAGCTTCATTGAGTAACTTGCCACCTGTGACATGGGAAACGAGAAAGCTATCCCACCGCACTGACCAGACGAAAGGTCGGGTGTGCCGCGAGCCTTTTTGGTGTGACGGTCTGGAAGTTTGGCGAATGCCACTCCAGCTTGGGCTCAAACCCAATCACGCCTAGCTTTCTCGAGTCCTTCGCCATATGTGGTGAAGGGTTCGAGAAAGCTACTCGACAGAACTGCGCTTCCCAAACGGTTCGGGTGTCATCAGCACGTTTGGTGTGGTAGTCTGGAGGTTTGGCAAATGCCACCCCAGCTTGGGATTGACCCCAATCACGCTTGGATTATTCGAGTACTTCGAGACGAGTTACCCGAATAAGCCATCCACTTGAGTAAGCCACCCCACGGAGCTGTAGAATCGTGCAGCTCCGTCGGTTTCCAACTCCCCGGAATTTTCAGAACCCTAAATCCCTGAGCACTGCACAAGCCTGCCTATTAAGGCATCTGCATCCCTTAACTTTTAGCTAGGCATGCAGCTGTATTTCCTCCGAATGTGCTGCACATAATACGTTGTTTGTTGCATAGTTATGTTTGGGAATTGCACGTGTGTGTTCGCGAATATCATGTGTAGAGAACGCGCTACACCGGCGCGTCTATGCATGTATTCATAAGATCATCGCAAGGCTTGAGCGAGACGAAGCTTTGTAGCACGGCCGCAACCGAACGAACAGAAGTGTGCAGTTTGTGTGGGTGTGTTCAGTATTGAAAGTGAATGATAACGCTTATATTTGACTAAATGTGCTTCTTGGGAAAATAGTTGAAATAGCTAGTTCGCGTACCAACATATAGTAAAGTGCACTCTGAGGAGTGATAATTTGGAAATTCTATGGCTCGTCCCAAGGTTACAAGTGGCTTTGATAGAGATGCAACACACCATCGTTGCTAGGTTGAATTTAGGAAGCCAACTATGCGTATCCCATATGGAAGGATTCTCATATTACACCACAACGCATAAGTCGTTTCCACCATATGACACACCTCTGAAATTAATTTACAGTCAGCGATTCCGACCATACAGTCAGTGATTCCGACCAATAATGTCCGTAAATGACTCCACGCGATATTTTGGACATCTTTCGAATTGTGGACAAGAAACGATTCAGGACTGACGTAAGCACACGCTGCAATGCTTGTGTCGAAAGGCATCATGAGAATCGATTCAGAGGTGAATGCATTGGCCCGAACCTGATACCATTAGATGAGAGCCCATTCAATCCGTCGGTCATGACCGCGACTACCCCCCCCGAACCTGCTTATAATAGTAATTCCGAGCAATATGCCACAGTCATCCAGAGCACTCAGGATGTTTCGTTTTTAGGAGGTCCTGCGATTATATAAAGTATCTTGCTATCAAATTTAGAGAACTGAGAGTTTTCTGATCTGTGACAGGTGACTGGAAGTATGACAGTCACCGGGAACCGATCTGAAAACTGAGGTTTTCTAATCGGTCGGAGGCCATAAGAGCCGTCTCAGTGACTGAGAAGGCTTCTTGCCGTGTTCTGATTAACTGTGTGGAAGTGGCTCGCTGCGCGTTCCGTAGTGAGAATTTGTTCGTTGATTACGTAGCGCAGTTGAGAATTTTTATCTATTTTTGTGCGCGGAATGGAGTGGTACACGGACGCTGAGAAATGCCAGCTCAAGATTACGGAGTTGGAGGCGCGACCCCAGTATGTGGCAGCGATTATTGCTTTTGGTGAGGGAGAGGAGCTTACGCCTGAACAGGGGAAGCTGATGGTCCAAATGGGTCGCTTTACCAATCGGTTGGCGCAATTGTTGGGGGACGCGACTCAAGCGGCTGGAAAGCGTGGGCGCCCTTGGGAAATGCCTGTGGACCTGGAGAACTTTCCAGGGTCTGATCGTGTGGAGCTGACCAGGGCCACGAACGAAAAGGACAAGGACAAGGGGTTGCGCAAGCAGTATGCTGAGGTCCAGCACCACTACGTCGCTCACGTCACGACGGTGGCAGCGGTGAAGGACGTTCAGCAATTGGTGGTGGGTTTGGAGCTGCCTGAGGACGCGATTAGGGCCCTTGAGCGTGTAATGGACCTGGCTGAGAAGGGCAGGGAGCGAGCACGAGCTCGTGCCAAAATGTTGGCAATGGTCAGCGACAAGGGGCCTGAGTTGGGTTGGCCGATGTGCGAGAAGTTGGAGTTGCGCTCATATGTTGACAACGAGGAGGAAGACAAGGCGATGCGAAAAGCCGAGAAGTTGGTGAAGGCGGAGAAGCGGGTGGCTGCTGCTGCAGCAAAACAGCGCGACCAGCCGAGGGGGAATTCAGCAGGGGAGCGTTTTTCTTATGAACATCATGTATTCATGTTGTGAATGTACCTTCCCCTCCTATGCCCCAAGATGGTGTGAGGATCCAGTGCTGGAATTGCCGCCAATGGGGGCACCACCAGAACGACTGTACCCTGCCTCGCGGTGCTGGTCGTGGCCGTGGACGTGGTGGATTTTGACCGTGTGGCCATGAGTGCCGTTGGCCATGAGTGCCGTTGCCGTACGTCGGCGTGTGATCGCAATGAACTTTGGTCTGTGCGGAATTGCCAGACGTAGGAATGAATTTTGAAGAACCCTAATTTGTATGGCGTGATGCCGTTGTAAGCGAGCACGAGTCTCGCGTGGTGTGAATTGTGCGAGTTTTTGTTTGAGTGCTTTTCAAGTTTCTTAATTGTGCTTTCTTTGATGCGTAGATGCTTTCTTGGGGCGATGTGTCTCGTGGACGTGTATTGGCGTCGTTGCCGCGATTGCGTGAGTCTTGATGTTTTGACGGAGTGTCGATGTGAGTGCTTAACTCCGATTGTTTTTGCTGTGTTGTCTTAATGCTGTCGGTAAATTTTGCAGGTTTGGGCTTCTGGTTTCGGCAGGCAGCAGGGCGGTCTTGCTGAGTTGCAATGCTAGTTGAGTTTGTTGCAAGGCTAGTTGAGTTTCTTATTTGCCCCTTTTCCGCACTGCTTTGTGGTGATCTTTGTGGGCTTGCAGCGGCCGAGTTTCCATTACAAATGTGTCATTTGTCGGCTCTGTAGCCGTAGCCGATTAGAAAACTGAGAGTTTTCTGATCTGTGACAGGTGACTGGAAGTATGACAGTCACCGGGAACCGATCTGAAAACTGAGGTTTTCTAATCGGTCGGAGGCCATAAGAGCCGTCTCAGTGACTGAGAAGGCTTCTTGCCGTGTTCTGATTAACTGTGTGGAAGTCCCGCCCCCCGCCCTTGAGCAGGTAGCACCGTGGCAGCGGTGATCGGAGTGCACTAGCAGCAATGGGATGGAAGATTGTCTTTTGGCCCGCAGAAGGGCGGACGGATCTTTGTTAGGCTCCGTAGAGAGTAGGCTGCGGCATTGCACCCGTGCAGTACTGACTGTTTGGCAGAGGCTGGCAACAGTTATCCCTCATGGGGGCCTGCGAAGGACCCTCATGCTAGTTCCTGCTTTAAGTGCTGTACGGTAGGCTTAGCTGGGTGTTGGTGCATTACCGACATACCTGACTTGCGATGAGCAGGTACCCTGTAGCTTTGGAGGGTTTCAGCCCCAGCTAAGTATTTGAACCGTAGCCTAACTCTGAGTGAGAGAGCCGGATATTTTATGTCTCGTGGTGTCGGGAGTGTGGGTACCCCTTGGGATAGCATCCGTGAGAGGTGGGACCTTGTGGGTACCGATTTGGGCTAGGGTAGTATAGGGTAGTCGTATGTCATTATAATTTCCACACGCAGTGCAGCGGCCGAGTTTCCATTACAAATGTGTCATTTGTCGGCTCTGTAGCCGTAGCCGATTAGAAAACTGTACCATCAAAAGATTGCTTTCCAAGACATTTATTTGCCCATGCCACGCCACGTGACCCGACCTGATCGCATGCACTTTTCGGGTCCCGAAAACGACGACTGCATCACCGTATCATGACTCAAGCCCAACGCCATTAGATGAGAGCCTCTTCAATCCGTCGGTCGTAGAAAAATTTCCCAATAAAATGAATTAATGCAACGTCATCTCGGATATTTGTCGCTGACAGGTTTCTCGCGTTTTTAGTGGTGATACAGATTCCGGTGTCCAACAGTGCATACAGGTCAGATCCCGAAGGTATTTTAGATGGAATCATTGGCGGTCGACCAATGGTTTCCGCGAACGATGATATTTAGCATCCTTTC
The DNA here is from genome assembly GCA_001247695.2 of Cymbomonas tetramitiformis. Classification (NCBI taxonomy): domain Eukaryota; kingdom Viridiplantae; phylum Chlorophyta; class Pyramimonadophyceae; order Pyramimonadales; family Pyramimonadaceae; genus Cymbomonas; species Cymbomonas tetramitiformis. Next base: position 73,466 of record LGRX02000657.1, on the reverse strand, counting down.
TCATGCAACTCACGCCATCAACATCGCTGCTGTTGTTTGCTTTCAAAGGTTTGTCTTAAACTTGTCTGTTTCCAGCCAACGCCCGTTACATTTTTGTGAGGCTGCTCCTGTGAAAGTTTTAGCAGCCTTCGTATTGACGTTACTTATTGTGTTCTGTCGCGCGAGAGTTGTGCGGAGAGTCGAGCATCCGTAGCAAGCGTACACAGTATCACTGGGCTATTTGCCGGGTTTGTGTAGGGATGTCTGCGAAGCGCTTATTTTTCTCAGCTGCAGTCCACAACGAGGTACCCCAATCAGGATTTTCTCACAAACGCACGGCACGCCCGTCTTCCTGTGCACCATTTTCAGGGAGAACGGCTCATTGTTGTGACATTAGCTCAAGAAAGAGCGCTGGAAACCTTTTCCAGAGGTCTCAGTTCGATTCTGAGTTGTCACCCACTTCCACGGCTAGGCCGTTCAGGAAATATCGCTGGCAGGTATGTTCGCGGAGCCGTAAGCACTTTCTGCAGTACCTTTGAGCGTCAGTGACTGCTTTCGAGTCCGCTGCAGGTCCTTCTTCGGAAGCCATCTTTTCGGTGATACTAGCTCAAAAGAGCGCCGGTTTTTACATTCGGAGGTCTTAGTGTGACTCTGAGATATTACTTCCACGCTTTACGAGTACGCCTATCTTCTAGCTTAGGGCTTTCTCTCGCCTGTCTTGCAAGGGTGCTCTGCTGCATCCCAGCTGGGTTCGTGAGCGCAGGCGTTTCCGTTGCGGATCATAGACGCATCCTTTTTTGTGATATTAGCTCAATTCAGAGCGCTGGACACTCAGTCCGGAGGTCTCAGTTCGAGTCTGAGATATCACTTGCACCCCTGGTTGTGTAGTGTATAGGCTGTAGTGGCTGCTGTGTCCCAGGTTCAAATCCCGACAGCCCCAAGTTCGAGTACATGTTCTCGGTTTGCAAACTGAGAACATGTACTCGAATCTCGATAGCATTCAATATTCCCCGGGCACGAATAACGCTGCCTGGTGTTCCACTCGAGCAACCTTTTATGGGATCCCTCCTAACGCGGCACGGCACAGCATCTGTGTACCTGTATCAGGTGTGCTTACAATCATAAGAGGGGCTGCAGTCCGACCGATGAGAACACGGTCAGTTCAGGTTAAAAACCTGACAGCCCCGGCGCTCGGGTACACGCTCTCGGGCACGAAGTCATGTACCCGAGCCTCGCCTTAAAAGTATTAAGGCCAAGCACTTGCCCCACATATAGCATTGCATGATGTGCTGTTTATTCCTTTAGATGAACGGTGTTTCGCAAAGAGAGGGCACTGCACCGCGCGACCCGTGCCTGCAGCACAAGCTGACGGGCTTGAGATCCCGTTTGAGTCCTGTGTGACACAGCACACCACGATCGGAGCTTGCACGACTTGTGCCTCAGCGCTAGAACGCCGAGATTTTAAGAGCGGTTGAAAACTGGTTGGCAATACCCAGTCAGCTCAGGTTCAAAACCTGACAGCCCCATACGCCCAAGCACGTGTTCTCACCTGATGGGCAGGTGAGAACATATGCTCGGGCCGCACCCTAACCATTTAAGTGATATGGTCGGCCGACCCACCTTCCCCTCGGTGTATGATAAGTCAAAACAAAGGAAATCTGTTTTCATGCACATGATAATATCGCAATATTGTTATCATAGATATTACGTCAAATGTATCTATAGTTCTGAACCCTCAGCATCAGCATATCCTGAACTGACGCGTAGTGTATTTCATATTATGAGAAAACTGCGGAAGGCAGTTTGGGTTTCACTATAAAATCGATATCTCGGGATGCACGACCATCCATCAGGCATATGATGGCTCCCTGAGCTCATAACAAATATATCTATCATTCCGTATGCTCAGCATCAGCCCATCTCGACAGGAACCGAAAATATGTAGGGTATTTCATATCACGCGGAAGCCATTTTGAGCTTCATTATAAAATCGCTATCAATCGGGATGCACCGCGATGCATCATGCATATGATGGCTTCCTGAGCTCATAACACATATATCTATCATTCCGTGTGCTCAGCATCAGCTCATCTCGTCCGAACCCGAAATTATGTAGGGTATCTCTTATTACGCGAAACTGCGGAAGGCATTTTGGGTTTCACTATAAAATCGATATCTCGAGTTGCACCGCGATGCATCAGGCGCGTGATGGCTTCCTGAGCTCATCACACATATATCTATCAATCCGTATGCTCAGCATCAGCTCATCTTGACCGGAACCCGAAATCTGTAGGGTATTTCTTATTACGCGAAACTGCGGAAGGCATTTTGGGTTTCACTATAAAATCGATATCTCGAGTTGCACCGCGATGCATCAGGCGTGTGATGGCTTCCTGAGCTCATCACACATATATCTATCATTCCGTACGCTCAGCATCAGCTCATCTTGACCGGAACCCGAAATCTGTAGGGTATTTCTTATTACGCGAAACTGCGGAAGGCATTTTGGGTTTCACTATAAAATCGATATCTCGAGTTGCACCGCGATGCATCAGGCGTGTGATGGCTTCCTGAGCTCATCACACATATATCTATCAATTCGTATGCTCAGCATCAGCTCATCTTGACCGGAACCCGAAATCTGTAGGGTATTTCTTATTACGCGAAACTGCGGAAGGCATTTTGGGTTTCACTATAAAATCGATATCTCGAGTTGCACCGCGATGCATCAGGCGTGTGATGGCTTCCTGAGCTCATCACACATATATCTATCATTCCGTATGCTCAGCATCAGCTCATCTTGACCGGAACCGAAAATTTGTAGGGTATTTCTTATTACGCGAAACTGCGGAAGGCATTTTGGGTTTCACTATAAAATCGATATCTCGAGTTGCACCGCGATGCATCAGGCGTGTGATGGCTTCCTGAGCTCATCACACATATATCTATCAATCCGTATGCTCAGCATCAGCTCATCTTGACCGGAACCCGAAATCTGTAGGGTATTTCTTATTACGCGAAACTGCGGAAGGCATTTTGGGTTTCACTATAAAATCGATATCTCGAGTTGCACCGCGATGCATCAGGCGTGTGATGGCTTCCTGAGCTCATCACACATATATCTATCAATCCGTATGCTCAGCATCAGCTCATCTTGACCGGAACCCCGATTTACGTGATATCACAATCATTTGATACCAACAACAAAATAATCAGAAAGAATCGATACCCCCTGTATCAACTGATACCATGCCTTGCAATAAAGGAGGTGTTACGTCATACTCACACTCGACATGTCAATCTATAATACGAAAACTGATTTAGAATTCCTGGGGTGAGACCCTTACTCAAACACTTACTCACATACACTTTCTATCGGATTCTGCTATTACACATCTAAGTATAGGATGATAAAGGTTACAAAGTTACAAAAGTTGCATACAAACAAGATAGTGGGAGTCTAAGCTCTGAAAAGTTTCCGATTCTTCTTGGTGTGTGGTGATGGCGTCGCCAGCACTGTGGTTCGATCGTCGCAGGGCGGGCACGCTAACTTTGTTGCAGCGTGAACAAAGGCCGCCCCCCTTTCCCTCTGCTGCCTTTGGATCTCTTTATGTCCTAACACCTTGTGGATTGCAAATCGTGGTGCTGGTGCGTACCGTTGCTGCATAGGCGGCCGTTGCTGCATAGGCGCCGGGTTTTCTCCGCACTTAATCCTTATACTCACAGTGGGTCCGTTCGGACCCCTCATTTTGTCAGGTCGTAAAAAGCCATACCTCCGTGGTGCTACGTGTTGAACTTGCGAGAGATGGACCGGGAATGTGCGTGGGGGACTCTCAAAGTGTGTGCTGGGAGCGCTTGTGCAGCAGCTCTCCCCGAGACTTTCGTCCGAGTGCCCAGAAAAAATGTCAGTTGTTTCTCTGTCAGATGCTTCTCTGTCAGTTGCATCTCTGTCAGTTGCTTCTTTGTCGTTCTCAAGCCGTTTTGTGACCACGGCATCCTGCTCGGGAAATTCTACTTCACTGGCCAGAGCAGGCTGTTCTGAATGTGCAACTGCCGCTCGTGCAATCGGTTCTAAAGTATGAGGGGCGGGGGAAGTTCCTGTCATGTGTTGCTGTAAAGTCAAAAGGTTGTCGTTGATGGTCGCAAGGAAACTGTCCGGTCCATATCTTCGCAGTTGAGCACTCTTTTGTCTCGCTTCAGTTGATCTCTTACCCCGCCTCTTCCCCATGCCTACACGCCCACAACGAACGCAACACGGTAAAACCCGTCACCCTTCGTCAGTATTCACTCACGCACCTGCAAACACATGCATCATGCAACCTGACAAACTTCTGAGCCTCGAGCACGTGCCTCAGGCACCTTTGCATCGAGACCTGACTGCGTGTACCTGACCCGACTGAGACGCATGCGTGTGTGCGACTAAAGCCTCGAGCACGTGCCTCAGGCACCTTTGCATCGAGACCTGAGTGTACCTGACCCGACTGAGACGCATGCGTGTGTGCGACTAGAGCCTCGAGCACGTGCCTCAGGCACCTTTGCATCGAGCACCTTTGCATCGAGACCTGACTGCGTGTACCTGACCCGACTGAGACGCATGCGTGTGTGCGACTAAAACCTCGAGCACGTGCCTCGGGCACCTTTGCATCGACACCTGAGTGTACCTGACCCGACTGAGACGCATGCGTGTGTGCGACTAGAGCCTCAAGCACGTGCCTCAGGCACCTTTGCATCGAGACCTGCGTATGACACACCCGACTGAGACGCATGCGTGTGTGCGACTAGAGCCTCGAGCACGTGCCTCAGGCACCTTTGCATCGAGACCTACTGACTGCGTGTGCCACGCAGACCCAGCTGAGACGCATGCGCATGTGCAACTAGAGCCTCGAGCACGTGCCTTAGGCACCTTTGCATCGAGTGATCGAGAGCTGAGGGTGCCAGACCCGACTGATATGCATGCGTGTGTGCGGCTACAGCCTCGAGCACGTGCCTCAAGCACCTTTGCATCGAGAGTTGCGTGTGCTAGACCCGACTGACTGAGACGCATGTGTGTGTGTGTAACTAGAGCTCGAGCACGTGCCTCAGGCACCTTTGCATCGAGAGTGGACTGTGACCTAATATTTACGCTACACACATGAAACCTTTACATGCTAGTGGGGGCAAGACTTCACCTGCAAACGCCAGATCTTAAGATGCGCTCACGCAGGTGAACAGTGTCAGATATTTGAAATTCAAGAGAGCGCAGTTTTAGGAATTTTAAATTGATCGCCCGAGAGGAAGGAAGGTTCACGCTTCGATTTTCACCGAATATATCTCAGCGGTTCACGATTTATCATTTTTATCTGATTTATCACCATTATTATCGTGCAGTCGAACGCCATCTCCCCGGAACAATTCCACGTCACCGAAAAGCTATCTTCCGTTACAACGAAGATCTTCCCATCCAAATTGTATATTCCTAGGCGGGCCAATCGGGCCAGCCGAGACAGTTTGCCTGAGATAATATTTAATCGGATTGAATACGGTTTCGATATATCATATAAATGATAATACTCGTCTCTCGAGGCCCTCAAGAGAAAAACCTTATGTATAATAATTCAGTATATGATATTCGCTGCCACGTGCGACTTCGAGAAGCATTATGAAAATTTCGGAGACGAGGAACAGGAGGCCTGAAGATTTCGTGCAGCTCAATGTACGCTGCCATGTCAAACTCGTGTGGAAGGCGATATGGTGCACGTCACATGGTAAATGCTCCGAATATACCTTAAGGGCCAATAAATAATTTCAGCGGGGTGCTCTCTTGTGGAATGTACTTATGCGGGGAAAATGCGTCACAGTCACGGAAGGAGCGGTAAAGCCATGCGAGCGAGGGGCACTGGAAGACGTCGTCGAGGTCGAAGGTGTTGCAGACACCAGCCCAAGAATCGGCAGCAAGCGGGATCAAGGCAAACACTAAACCTGTTGGAACAGTCACACCGCTTGCTTTGTGACTCTTCCTATAGTAGTGTGTATGACTGTCACCCGAACCCGAATCCTAACTGTTTATGCCCGTTATATCGGGTTAACTTATCAACTTTAACACATTCTGAGAAAACCCGCTTCACTGAGTGAATATATCCCGAGTCCTAGGGGTATATCCAACAGGTTTGGCCCCACGCACTCTTTATTTAGACACTGCGGATTTTAGCCATGTCTGGCTAAACAGCGACGCTTGAGATGGAGTGAGGGGCTCCACTAGAGGCGCGGCGGAGCGGTATGGCCTAGCTGATGCCTGGTTGATTGGACTTACGGGGGGGCTTGTGCACGAGGCGGACTTCATTTTCCTCGCTTCGCGTTGGTTGACGTTGGAAATTTTGGTCGGATCCGACACCACTTTCCTTGGCCGCGTCACTCTGCATCCACATGCACGTGGGAAGATTTTTACGCCACGGCTTTCCCTTGCTTTCCTCGACAACCGCATTACGACTTTTGGCCGCCGATCCTTCCGCACCTCGTCCCATTTTCCCTCACTTCGTCTCTACAGTCTTCTACACCATGGTTGCGACTAGATTGACCTCGAGTATGGCGTCTCGCCGACGCTCCTTAGCTACAATTTTCGACTCCGCCGCCGCACGTAATTCCGTCACGCCGGCTACGCCGGCACCTGCTGGTGTTCCGGCTGCGAACTCCGCCCAAGCCGTTTTCTTGGCGGGCGTGTTCGCTCACTCACCCGTGAGCGCTCGCGACGAGAGCGTGGCGAAGCACGTGATCCGGAAGTGTTTCCGTGAGAAACATGACCGTTTTACGGGAACGGAATCCAACGCGCATGTGCTTCTTTCCAAGCTGGTGCCTGCTCTCCAGGAGACGTTCGAGGCGCAGGACGCCTTATTTGCGCCACTCTTCGACTTGGAGGACTCCACGTTGGCCATCCGCCCAGAGGCCAACAAGCTGCTTTTTTCGACGCTCGAGCTCATCGTATGTCCCGCCTCTCCAGCGGGTGATTGGCTCGAGGCCTCTGCGACATTGCACCCGCTGGACGGCGAGCGAGCCCTTCTGGAGCTCGCACGGCGACTGCTGGACTCCGGTGCACCCTTTCAGGGGACATCGGACCTCCTTGGCGTCCGCTTTAAGGCCCACATCGACCCGTCCGAGTCCATCACGGATTTCAACGCGGCCTTACGGTCCGCCAAGAGGCGCAACACTCTCGACGATGACGAGGTGAACGGGAGCTGTTCCTCGCGGCGCTGGACCCTAGATTCTACGCGCCGGTGGTGTCGAGGCTCTTCACGCACCAGCAACGGGCGGCCGTGGACCTCCTCACCATTCAACAATGGGTCCTCGAGTGCTACGCCCGACACGTTGCAGCCGGTACGCACACTGCCTCATTCGCCCTGTCCGTGGCAGCCGTGGCCACTGACGGCGACACCTCGCAGCTGTCCGACCTCACGGCCATCATCCTCGACGTGAAGCGGCAGCTGAAGGTCCTCACGGACAAGGTCAACGGGCGGGGTTTTACCCCGCGAGCGGACAAGAACAAAATCGGCAACGGGGGAGGCGGCTCCGGTGTTCGTTTTGCGGCAGGTGGCCTCCCGACGGGGGGAAACTGGCTGCAGTCGCAGGCGAGGAAGCGCGTTGCTTTTCACAAGGGCAGCGGTGACTTCATCCCGTTCTGCCAGAATTCGACGTGCAAGAAGGACGAGATACGTCACTGGCACCGCGACTGCCCGAACGGCGGCAAGCACGGCGCTGGGGGGAGCTTCCACAGCTTCTCCCTCGGTGACATCGAGAACGACTTACTGGCGGAGCAGTTTCAGACGGCCATGGACGAGCGCGACGGCGAGCGGTTCGATGCGCTCTGCCTTCTAGCGGGAGGTAAGTCGGAGATGCTCGACGGCGTTTCGGCGTGTGCCTTCGGGCTCGAGCCGGAGCGGGAGCACGGTGCGTTGCAGGACTTCCTACCCTACTGCCAACCTGCCACCCACATGGGGGGCTTCACAGTGGGTGGTGTGGCAGAAGGCATCTCGGCTGCCGCTTGCACGCATGTCCGCGAGGACGCACCGCCGGCGCCACCGCCGGCGGCAATCGAGCATGTTTGCCCGGACGAGTCGGAGGCGTCCGACGCCGGTGACATGATGCCGGTGGACCCCATGCACGCGCACGAGCCCGACCTCTGCTTTGCGGACCGGATCGCGAGGATGGGGGGACTCTCGATCACGGCTGAGGGCAAGGACATGGCGATGCGGTGCATGCACGCCGAGTCGGAGACCGACTCTTGCGACGGCGACGTGGACGACTCTGCGGCTGGGTGTGACCCTATTGACGGTGAGGATGCGGTCCCGCGCCCTCCAGCATCTCGTCGGGGATGCGGTGCACCGCCTTGGGGGTTTGCCCGCTCTTCGGCAATTACGGTAATGCTTTGTGCATTCTTCTGTGTGTGCGCCACCGCGACGCCACTCACAACTGCCGCTCCTGGCGGGGCGTGTGCACCGGACCACACCGGCCTGGAGGTCGGTGGTGCTGTTGGGGCAACCACCATCGAGCCTGTATTAGCTTCTGCGACACCGGCTGCTATTCCGCCGCGCCGGCACGGCCGGCACCGTGCTCGACAAGGCCTACTCAATTCACCGATCGGGCCTTACATCCCGGTACACCCGCCCCCTCCACCGCTGTATTGGGGTGCATTACCGTCACCGGACTATTCACCGGGCCCGACTACAGGCGAGGAGGAGGGGGAGAATCCCTCGCACGACGATCGAAACTTTTCAGATTTCTTCTGGAGCTCTGCGAATGATTCAAACACGGCATCGACAACTTCAATTCACGGCACCATGACTTGGCTTGAACAAGATTTTTTTTTGAAATCACCTAATTTTTTTTGACCCATTTTTCGGGGTCGAACCTATATTTTTTTGCCCTTTTTTTCAGGACGCCTAAATTTTGATGAAAATTTTCCCCTTTTTTCGGAGCCGTAGAGCTGCCGAGGGAGGCGCGGAGGCGCGGAGGCTTCGGCTCCTTCGTGATGCGTACACCCCCTCCTGCACACTTCTTTCCAGAGGGGGGTTTCTTCACAAGTGCCCTTTCTCGCTCGTGCGCTGCTAAAGCCGGCTGCTGCGGCAGCTCGCTATCCGCATGCTGTTGGGAGCTCCTTTTCCGCTTCAACTGGTCGAAGGCGTTTGTTAGGGGTTGTGCTCGCGTGCGTGCATACGCTGCCTCCAAGCGACTCGGTTCGCGGTCGTCGTTGTCCTCCGACAAGTCATCATCGTCACGTCCCAGGTCTAGGTGTACTGGGCGGAGAGTTGACGTGTTGGTGTTGTCCTCGAGCTCAGATATATCAGATTCGGATTTTGCATCTGAAGCTGAAGAATAGTCTTCGACGCGAGCATGGTGATGACGATTGTTCCCCGTTCGCTGTTGATGTTGGCTGCGTCTTGCGTTTCACTGTCAAAGAATATTGTAAATGTGAACGAAAGGAAGGGCGGCGACATCGACATCGACAACCGACACCGTCTCTACCGTCTTTGTACTCGTACTGTCAGATTTTTCGACAAATTTTCGAAAAATATCGATCGATGGGAGTCCAACTTTAAAAATTGCAGACGGGGGTGGATATTTTCCCTACGGACCCCCTATATTTTTCAAAATTTTGACATTTTTTTTGGCTGAAATTTGACCTAAATTTTGAATAAATTTTTTCAAAATTCTTGTTCAGGCCAAACCATGACTGTGCTGCGGGCTGGCACAGCAGTGCCACCGCCGACTAGTGGCTAGCAAGTTAATCATGCCGCTCCTGCACAGTGAAATTGACAGTAGCTGAATGTGCAGAGGGGTCCGATCACGGGCCGGATTTCAGATTTGCAACTCTTGACTGGGAACAGCCCTGCCAGAAAGGACAGGCCTTCCCTTAGAACTCAATTTCCACCGCTCTAGATGGTGTCTGTCTTCGGCTAGCCAGTCACCACACTAGGTGGTGTGCTGGAACAGTCACACCGCTTGCTTTGTGACTCTTCCTATAGTAGTGTGTATGACTGTGACCCGAACCCGAACCCTAACTGTTTATGCCCGTTATATCGGGTTAACCAGATCAGCTTTAATACATTTTGAGAAAACCCATCACTGAGTGAATATATCCCGAGTCCTAGGGGTATATCCAACAAAACCGTAAATGAACATTGCGTCAGCTAGGCCCGGTCCAGGTCGAATCCCCATAGCTGCGGCTCAAAGATGCTCACCGCAAACAGCTCGTCATCTCAAATTTCCCGTGCGTACCCAAACGCGCCGTCGCGCACCACCTCTCCAAGCGGTTGTTTTAGCCAATCATGGCCAAATTAGCTGTGGAAAATAGCGTGGAATGGGTCCACGACCTACTGGAATATCCTAGTTCAGAGATATCAGACAGTCAGTGAACTCAATATAGATAGACTCTCATAAGAAATAAACCCTAAGCTAGATATACCCGGAACGGTCTCGAAGTCGGTACGGTCTCGGTCCGCGCCTAGCTACCTGTGACACCTTGATGTGTCACAGCACAGGCTTACGGATCAGTCACAACGTCCAGTGTTGGCTACCTAGGAATCTGTCATAGGGGCCCGCACCGGGACGACTCCCGGTCAGGGCTGCCTATACCGCAGATCGTTTCAGCAGATCACACTCTCAATATAGTCTGGACCGGCTGGAGCTCTAGTTGTCTAGTATCGCGCGGCGCGTGCTTATCGTATCTATATTACTTGTCGTTGATGGAACGTATGAATCGATCCTTGAATTGATTCATGAGGGGATTTCGGTTAACTATTTTAGTTAACTGGACGATGCAAAATTTAGTGCAAGATTGCAAGTCGTGTATTTGGCTTCTCGCCGCGACGATACCCTCGAGATGGCGCGATATATGCATATATCGGCATCAACCTTGATCCTTCTCGATATGTCGACAACCTTTCGGCAAAAAATATTATCGACCGATACCGATAACGCTACGAAAATCCTATCGACCGATACCGATAACTGCAAAATTGTTATCGGCCGATACCGACATTCTCAAAAATATTATCGATACTACTATATGACATCCGCGATATTGCGGGCCTAGCAGCGAAAAATGCTTGTAGGAGCGAGCAAAGCTCGCTCCGGAATTTGTGGAAATCTGGGGTGGGGGTGTGGAAATTTTCTGGGGCGCTCTGGGGGCCGCAGGCCCCAGTGTTAAGAGGGGGGCCGTAGGCCTCGTGGGGAATTCTCAGGGCCCGCAGGGCCTCAAATTCGTGGAAATTAAGGCTAAATCTGGTCCTTGACAAAGGCTCGGGCCAGCTTTTCTGTGGAAATCCATCGCGTGACACCTACGAGTGACACAATCTCGCCGATCGAAATGGAAAAAATACTCTCGTCTGAACTCTCCAAAATCTGAATCGCCGAATCCACGCAGTTTGCAAACTAGCTTCGGCGATTTCCACAAACCTGCTTCAGAGCGGGCGGTGAGTCTTGAGTGCACAAGATAACGCCGCGTGGAAGTGGCTTTAGAAATATGAGTGCTTACGCAAGCAAACAGAAATTGCGGTTCAAACACTGCCCGAAATACATTCGGAAAGATGCCATGAAAAAGCACTTAGAGAATAACCACCCGTCCGCCTTGAAAGCGCTCGCCCCATCTATTCTTTCCGTTTTCTCGCGTCCATGTGAGCAGCCGCCGGTCCCCTCGGAAGATCCTGCCCCTTCGAACACAGAAGTGACAGAAGTGATGAATGGTGAGGTTGAGAATATGGTGGAAACCGGCGATCTGCCCTCTCCTAAGCGTACTCGTCGTCAGGGCGAACCTCAAAAGCGAGCAGCAGTGATCCCACGAGTCACTCCGACTACGCCCCTTCAGTTGGTGACCGTAATTTCAATGCTCAGCTCTATGAGTTTAGTTCAGCAATCTATTGAAACTTCCATCGCCACCCTTCCCAAGCTTGTCCAAACAGCTGTAGTCGAGCGCATGGAACCGGAAGCACAAGCAGGCGAGTGGAATGGCCTGGAACGAGATATGCGAGCTTGTCGCACGTTGCCCAATCTCGTCGAAAGGTTTGATCTTCGTCACTTTCCGGAAGATTCGTTGATTGTTTGTTCAGCTTGTTTCAAACACAGCTCCAAGGCTCCTAGAAAGTTGTGTGCTGGGCGCAACCGCGATACCGTCGGGAAGTTTTCGACACTGAGCCTCTTCAAGAACCTCAAACCACGAGTCCTTTCTCACTTGAAATCTGCGGTGCACGAGTTTTGTGTTGAGACGCAAAGTCGTGAAGTGCTTGAGGCAAAACGCCGCGAGGACATAGGTATGAATTTGGCGAACCTCGCCTTTACTACAATCGTTGAAGCACGCTCGTATGCCTCGTATGAGAGAGCTGTTTTGTCTCAGCATCTCATGGGAACTGCGATCGGAAATCTGAACCATGGTCGAGACTTTGTTAGGCTATTCCGAAATAGTTTGTATGATGTTCTTAAGCGCAGAGTGATAACTTGGCTGAATAGTAAGGATCCAAGCACTTGTATGCCAGTTCTGTTTGCGTTGAATGCTGACAAGGTGACCGAATTTCGTAGAACCGGACAAATCATCGGTTGTCTTGCTATAGACAAGGGTAGAATCAAAGCGATATTTCTTGACGATCCTCCTGTGGTTGAAGGTCACGACTCCGTGGGAATTTCAGCAAACATTTTAAACGTTTTGCGTGTGATATTTCAGCTTTCTCTTCATCAGCTCCGCTCTCAATTGACGGGGTTGGCGTTCGATGGACAATATTGATCACTTGATGTTCCGAATACGCTATGTCAGGATATTGGTTTAACCACTGAGTGGACTATTATGCCAGGGTGGGATGGTGGGCATCGCACAGAACTAGTCTTGAGTGATGTTCGCAAGGATGAGGTACTAACGTGGTACAAAGAGGTTCCTGAGTTGTTGAATCAGTTTCAATCCAAGTTTGCGTATGGGAAAAACTATGAGTTGTTGCGTGCTGCGGCAGCGCGAGTGGGTAAGAAATTCTATAACTTGCAGACCTTCTGTGATACTCGATTCGCACAAGCTGAACGTAAGGTGTACAAAAACTTCATTTTAAACTACTTGGCAATTGTTACACACTTTCGAGAGAAAGTTTCCAGTGGTAAGGAAGAGGAGAAAACCTACGCCTCCACTTTTTTAGGAGAGTTATACAAGCTTACTCTAGTTGTCACAGTGTTAGGACTGGCAGACCTGCTCAGGAAAGTGAAAGCGATATCATTGTTCCAGCAAACGGTCAACACGTTGCCTTGGGAGGTCGCAGAGAGAGAGAAGCAGTTCGCAGATGATTTTGATCAGACTTACACGTCACAACTAGATTTTACGGATCGGGACACTGCACGTGTGCCACTGAGCGAAGAGGACTTTCCTATGTTGTGTGCACACCAAGCAGAGATAGAGACGCAGGAAGCGCTGGTGATGGAGAGTTGTATTCATTGGAATGCCCCTTCTGCGCATCGCGCTCGATCGTTCTTAACAGACGCACTGAATTATCATTTCAAGGGGGGGAAGTGGCACTTCACAGCAACAGATTCTCGCGCCAAATTACATGTAGTATCCGAGGTGATTGACCGCATTATGAAGGATGAGAGTAAATTTTCCTTTTTAGAATGAATACAAGGTCATATCCGGCCTCGCCCTATTTTCAGTTTTGTAAATTATAGTATTAGTCTTATTATGATTTGATTATGATATATATTCTATATCGTTGATAATATGATCTTCTGGTGACCTTGGCTTCAAAAGCATGCCCTATATATTGGACGTGATTTGATAAAGGAATATTCCTTGTAGCATGTTAGATTGAAATTCTCTATTAAGGAATCGTACGTTTTTCACGAAGGAATATTCCCTAATTTCAAAATTTTCGCCTGCGGCGGGCTTTTTTTTGTGGAAATCCCGAGCGGCTCGCTCGGCATTTTGCATTTTCCGCAGCTAGGATTGCGGGAAAAAACCTATCGACAGATACGATATTGTTGGATATATACACCACATATAAAACATTCAAAACCATTTATAACGTAAGGGATAAACACAGGAGCGTGCCTGACGAGCCGTGATATGGGAGGCATCTTCTGGTCCGTGACATGGCGGGAAAATGCACGTTTTATATTGGCACAGATAATCGGTAGCGGTATCAAAATCGGCATCACGATCGGTATCGGTAATTCGGTATCGCCCATTCGCCCAACCTGTGCACGCTCGATTCGCGGTCACGTCCTCAGTCTCGGTCTCGTGGATCCGCATGCAATATTATTGGTTTGCCGTATATAATTATATATTTGTTAATTTATTCCAAATTCTTGCACTGGTGAGATATTCGAACGATCAGATTTCATGCTTCAGATCCAGGATGTAAATCGGCACGCTAGCGCTAGCGCTAGCGCTACTTTTGACCGACCGCGACCTTCCGCCTCGTCAGCGCGGGTTGGGCAGCTGGGATTTTTCCCGCCAGTGGCATAGCGCGCGCGGGTGCACTGGAGCCTGGTTTTGCCCCGCCGCGCCCTCGCCTCGCCTGAGACGATTTCGATTTATTTTTATATGACAATCCAATGCCGAATGGTCGCGGGTCGACACGTCGAGTCGGTAGTCGCAGTCGTCTCTCGTTCTTAGCGTTATTTATACAAAGTGCTTGCATAAAACAGAGTTTCTCTGGGGGATCTCGCGAAAATTGTAAAATCGACAAATTTCCCGGCTTGTGGCGAAAATTCTCCCGCTCGGGCGCGGTGGCCAAACGTTTCCCGCCCCGTCGGCGGTTGGTCGCCTGCTCAGAAATCTGCCGCCCCGCCAGTGTATATCATTAAGATTCAAGATTATATCGGTGGTTGGCGGGTGGGCAAGAGAATCGCCCTGTTGACGGACGATGACGGTTCGCTCGAAAATCCAACATGCATCCTTGCTTCATGCTTCAGATGGCCGAGTCGCAGCCGCGTCACTGTAGTGGAGATCTCAATTTGAGATTGACAAGCCCTGCCCTGCCCCGATCCTTTTATATATGTTTTAGAACCCGGCCAAATTTTAATTTATACCTTAACCTTTATACGGGTGTCGCGTTTATACATCAATCGGCATCAGCATCAGCATCAGCATCAGCATCAGCATCAGCATCAGCATAGGGCATTAGGGCTCTACACCAATACCATTCGATTCGCCATTCCGTTCCGATGCGATGGAGCAGAGCTAAAAAAGATTCGCGAGGGGCTCCGAGGGCCCTCGCGAATCTTTTCAGCATTTTCCTTCCGATGGAGACAGTTAGTGTAGTCCATCTATACTGGAATGACGGATATTACGTAATAAGTCATGCACTCCGCCGATTTCATGATTTCATTATGTGATCGAACAACCCTCTCGACTTAATATCTTATATTACGTCAATCGTGACACTATCACAATAATAATCACCATACCGAATGTCGCCAAATGCATCGACGATGATTGACGGAATCTTTCGTCTTTCTTGTTTCCAGTTCCGATGGAGCATTTAGATGGAGCTGGAGGCTTGGAGCCCAATCTGCGTTCAGACTTTGAACCAATAGAATCCCTGGATTCGGATTTCCGATGGAAATGCACGAAGAATAAGCTAATAAAAGGGGGTCAGAGAGTTTCTTCTTGTCTCTAGTCTCTTGCTCAAGCTCTACACTGTCGACTGTGGACACAATGGACACATTTAAAAAATGGTAAAATCAAAAATTACGGCGAGAGAGAGAGAGAGAGAGCCTCGAGGCCATAAATTCGAAATTTATTCAAAAATGAGATATCAAACAATGCCGATGATGACTCACAGTTTCCGAGGAAATCTCTATAGTATCTCCCAGATTTTGTGAGTGTGACTTGAGTCCCCCGTGGCGAAATGCGTATCAAAATAACTCCTCTTGCAGCTCAATGATGACCACAAAGACATGTCACATCTGCGACTTCCCCTACAACGTTTTCTCTAAAACGTCGCTCTCGCGCAAGGAAAATAAGAAACAAAATAATAATGCGAGAAGACTGTAAAATGCAGCGAGAAACTGCCGTTCTACCCGATTCAAAGTCGTAGAATCGCTTACGCTGTGCTGAGGCTTGGAGATTGCGTCTAACAATGGTGCCTCACTTACACACGCACACATCATGACAGCACTTCAATACAAACAGTTATACGACCGATGTACTGAGTGACATGTATTAATTCGCATCCTTCAGTTGGTAGACTTACTCGCTTGTTTCACCTCATACGACGCGTAACTGTTAAAATTTTTGTTTCGGTGGGTTCTCGCAGATCAGATTTCCAGAGGTACAGTGCGTTCGACACTTCGACTGCATATCGGCTTTCGAGTTAAGGTAAGTCTGATGAGCCATCTTTTTACTGTCGGCATCTTTACACGTCGTCGCCTCGAGGCTTGGTGTATGGAAATTGAAACTGCATATGCGATCTGCCGCCTGAGCACTAGAATGTTGGCTCATTGGCATGCCCTGCATAACTTTAAGATGGGCAACAGTCAGCTGGTGTTTATATTTGGAGAGGGAAACGGGAGTGTCATCTGCGGGATGCGTGTAGGCGTCTTGATGGCATAGCAGTACTTGCTTGTCACAGGGTTCGGCCTGACAAACATGTTTGTTCGCTTTTCCTGCGTGTGTCGCCGAGGCCCTGGCAGCACCGGGTTCTGGCTGCTGTACGTAATGGACCGTTTCGCGTTGCACAGAGGCGCTGCATGTGATTGGTTTCTCTTTGGTATGATTATCTTTTGGCTGTGCTGACTTTTGTCGGGTTGTGTCGCGCAGGCTTTCGCCCCAATCCAGCATAAGCCAAGAAATTCACGCTTTTCACCCTCCAAGATCTAGAAGTTACGATACGCTATTTAGTCCTCGTACTCACGCGAATGATGCAAGCCCGACACTCAGCAGATTTAGTGTTGAAAATACCCTGGTTGCTACAACATCCGACAACAACGCTCGGTCGTCCGGTCGGAACAATAGACGTAAACCAGCAGTTCCTGGAACCATTAATGACGACACTGCATTCGATCCCGCAGCGAGCAGTAGCGCTTGCTCATCCCAGCAAGACGCGGCCTATCAAACGATCTCCGGAAGTACCCTCCACAACTTTATGCATGTTCAGGATCAAAAATGTGCGGATTCGTTTATGTTAGGCAATACCGACCGTGAGAGGAGTTTCCCACCCGCTGTAGGTTCCGTCGCAGAGGGAACAAGATATGTCGATTCCCAAGGCAACGTTGGGCCCTGTAGGGAACCTCGCAGAAAGAGCGACCGTGCCACTCACAATTACATTTGGATAGAAGAAAGTCCGCACATTTGGATAGAAGAACGATCGCCCGAAACACCATCACGGGAGAGACTGGAGCAAATGAGAATCTCTCTATCCCAACGCTCGACATACTTCGACGACCATAACAGATCCTCACTGCTTAGCCCTTCACAAAGCTCGGACGGAAGAGGTGTCACCTTTACCGGCACCAACCTAGCCGAGACGTGGGTGGCGGTTGAGAAGGAAGTTGCTCGACGGTGGACCATATGGTTCGCGGGCTCCTCGGACGTGTAGTCCTTCTCCGTGGGTAGCCCAGCCGCAGTGACCAGAACCCTCTGGCACATTAGTTTTAGGAAGGATATTTGAAGAAAACGAAAACTAATTGTCTCTACAGGAATGTTATTGAAGAAAATGAATTCTGATACTCCTCCATGTCCATGACCTGTTTTGTGACGGTAAGGGGCTGTTAGGAGCACGTGGCGCGAACACGATATGCTATTATATGCCTTACAAATTTTTGGGTAAAAAGGGGCGGTCCGCGCGTGTGAATTTTGAATGAAAATGTATGAATTAGGGGATGCCCTTTTAAGGAGACTTGCGGTATTTTTGCAAAATTGTGCATGCACGATCGCGGTACCAAAAAATGATTATTGCAACAATTGTGGCTGTTTTTCAAATTTAAGAACCATTACACTAGGACCTGGAAATGGCATGAGCCATTATATAGCGACGACGTTAGCCATTATTTAACGGCGTCATCCATTATAGGTACAAGTGGATGATAACAAAGACACGCTTAAAAATTAAATTGGGATCGGAAATTAGAATCATCATGGGAACACTGACTTTCACCCCCCATAAGGGGGGAGGTCAGTGGTGCCCTGTGTCACCCCTCGCCTGCTCGGATGTCACTTGCAGTGCCTGCTGTTTATCTCCGCTCGTGTGTCACGGTCCGTCCGCCAGCTTAAAACTGTGTATCTCCCAGTTTAATCCGACTTTAGCCGAACCGAGAAACCCTGCCTCACTGCGTTCACATTTTACAGTGCAAGCTTATATATCACTATATTATCAGCTTTCACATCAGGTCTGGACCCACCTACGTTCAAAGGTGTTGTTTCTTACGCTCCGTCCGCTTCGCGCCCTGCGATTCTATCCGACACTTCAACTTAGTACCGACATTTCAACTAGTACCGACACTTCAACTTAGTACCGACACTTCAATCCGACATTCGACCTCCTTGCCTTCGCATAGGTCACCCTAGTACCGACATTTTCTTAGTACCGACATTTACCTTAGTACCGACACTACAGCGCACTTTTTTGTGCGTTACCAATCAACTGGACCGACATTACTTTTTACCCGACATGGCTTCCGCTCGACGTGAGACAGTTGGCTCCGCGCTTCGTGCGGCACGTGCACGCACTGGTGCGTCACCATCCCCATCACCGACGGCTTCGCACTCCACACCATCTTCGAGTGCTCGACCCCGCCGCATCGTGGGGACTTCATCCTTACGTGCAAGACCGACATCAACGATTGAGGCTCCAACAGCTTTTGATTTCTTCAATGACCCCGACGTTTTGGTTACTACGCCTGTGGAGGAGGGCCGCGAGGAGGAGTTTCGGGATCAACTTTCTTACGCTCTTACGTATGGGAGTGACCTCGTGAACTTCCTCAAGTCCACTGGTTTCAAACTTCCCGCTGGCTACACCCTTGACAACGACACCGCCGACACTGACTTCGCTGCCTTCACCGCTGGACTGGCTCACGTCATGTTCCCGAGGTGAAGGCGACGAACGCATCATTTCAACGCTCAGTCAGAGGCAACCCAGTGACAAAATCCACACCCACTTCCTGCCAATTCCTTGATGGAATTGCGTGTGGGTTAAGCGGGCCGTCAGGGTAGGACGACCGGGGTTTGACTGCCTGACAAGTAGGGCAGGAGGCCACCCAGGCGCCTACGTCATCAGAGGCGTTCTTCCACCAGAACTGCCGGAGGACTCTCTGCAACGTCTTGTCACGCCCCGTGTGACCAACTGCCAAGGAGTCGTGGGCCTCTCTGAACACAATCTCTCTGAGTGGAGAGTCCTCCCCCAACACCAGTTGGTAATGACCGGCTGACACCCGCCAGAACCATCCACGGCGTCAAAGGAGGAGAAATTGGTGGCAGCCTGCATCTCATCGAACATCAGCTGGATGTCCGGCAGTGGATACCGATCCCTCACCGTCTGAGAGTTCAGCTGGCGGTAATCCACCACCAGGCGCAGGTTGTTAGGCTGGCCTGGTTTGGGTACCATGAGGCATGGCGCTGCGTAGGGGCTGGCCGAGGGTCTGATGTAGCCCTTCTCCACCAGTTGCTCGATACGTTCGCGCAGCTGTCGAAGCTCCTCTACGGACATACGGTAGGGGCGACGAAACGGGGGTCCTCCTTCCTTGTCCGCCTTCAGGGTGACCCTGGCCTCGTCCTCCTGTGACCGCCGTAGTTTGGAGATGTTGGGGAGGGCGTCACGTAACTCCTCGGAGAATTCCTCAAAGAGTGCTTGAAACTTCGCCCTCCAGTGGGGCGACACCTTAGCATCCTCATGAGAAACCCGAAATAAACTAGCTATATGAGGGTGGGAAAAGAGACGGTACGACAGCTGCCATGAGGCAACAGCTGAAGGACAATGGCTGCGGATAATATTACCAGAGTAAGGGCTGGCGGCTTGCGCCGCCAAATTACTACGAAGGGAAGATTGTCTGTGAGGGGCGCGTGTCGCGGTGTCATCATCATAACGTGTGACACCGCGACCGCAACTACGATGCTTCAGGTGTGAGTGACACAAGAAGTCACATACTACTAGATACTCCTATACGGGGCACCCAATATTGTACTCTACGTGACACTACCTGACTACGAAGAGGTCACTAAGGATGAAGCACTACCCATTCAATGGAAGGGTACACTACGGTATGCATGCTAGAAAATACGTCTAGGGCACTACCGATTTACGTGCTAAAAGCACACTTAGCGAATTACCTCTAAGGCACTACCAAGCAAAGTGCTTCTAAGCACTACCTACAAAAGAGATCACAACGAGTCATCGAAGAATGTTGAAAATGTTGATTGTCGTTCTTAAAGACAATTTCAGGTCCCTCGAAGATCATCACACGCCATGGGGACGTGGAGAAGGGTCAAAACTGAAAACTGGCCTTGGCAGATCGCGCGAAGTTATATGGCTGCAAAATGTCGACGATGCCCACACAAAACACGCCGAATTTTCTTGAAAATGATGCCGTTGAGGAACAACTTTTGAGGGGTTAGGCTGTTCAGGTTGGTGTCGAGGAATCCCAACTTCCAGAGGGGTAGAGAGGAGAGAAGGGTCGACGAACGCGATGGGGCTGTAAATCTGGCCAGAAAATCTGCCAAATGGCTGATTAGTAAATAATGACGAAGAAGACAAAGGGGTTGAGGCAAGGATGTCCGGTTGACGGGTTACCACTTCTTAGAAGTCCATTGTTCAACATAAAAAATACGGCTGCCTCTAAAAACCTCGAAGGTGGCAAAATTGACAGTCGATGGCGAATTGTGTTGGCACTACCGATTTTCAGGATCTGAAATAGGGGGGCGATTAGAAAACAGGCAGAGAGCGGACAACGCAGCAGGTCTGCGAGGATCCAGGCTAGCGGCGGTTGCTGCTCAGAGGTTGTCATCGGATGACGTTGGTCGCCAAAGTGGGGTCACTACTCCCATCGAAATGGCTGAAATTCCGGGGACACAAATTCCGGAAAAGAGATGTTGCTGCCGGGGTCACCACTCCCTTGTGGCAGCGAGAGAAAATTAGCAGCGGTCGCGTTGGCCAAGATCGTCGCAAAAACCATGTCGGCTGTAACATTGAAGCTAGAGAAGGCGGGAATTCTCAAAATTGGGTGTTTCAGAATCTGAAAACTGCAGAGGAAGCGTAATCGAGGCCCATCGCATAACCTCATGAGAAACCCGAAATAAACTAGCTATATGAGGGTGGGAAAAGAGACGGTACGACAGCTGCCATAAGGCAGCAGCTGAAGGACAATGACTGCGGATAATATTACCAGAGTAAGGGCTGGCGGCTTGCGCCGCCAAGTTATTACGAAGGGAAGATTGTCTGTGAGGGGCGCGTGTCGCGGTGTCATCATCATAACGTGTGACACCGCGACCGCAACTACGATGCTTCAGGTGTGAGTGACACAAGAAGTCACATACTACTAGATACTCCTATAGGGCACCCAATATTGTACTCTACGTGACATCCTTCGTGTCCTGCGGAATGTCCTTAGCCGTGCCCCCTGTGCCTGGCGGCTCCAGCTTCGCCGGCTGGGCACTGGTTGTGGGCTGCTCGGGGCGTCGCACCGGGTGAGTCTCCGCCGCGTCGGCCACAGTCTCAACCGAGAGACACGCCGCGTCAACAGCCTCAACATCGGTCGCGATGAGATCCGAGTCGGGATGATCACCGGTCGCAGTGGCCGCGTAGGCTGAGAGCCGTCGCACGAGTGAGAATGGCTTAAGTATGTGTCACAACTATAATGGAATATTTCTATGATGTAATGTAATCGCTGTGGAATCGCAGGAATTAAAAAAATACAACTTTTTTCATTTTCCCCAAAAAATATTTTTTCAGGGTGAAATCGCCGAAAAACCGTTGTTTTTAGCTTGATTTGGCGTTCTACTCCATTACGCGGGTGAGGAGTGCAGCGATTCGTGGAATTGAGGGGTTTGACGGGAAAGCTAATATATATACTGCTGTAATATATTATAAGCTTTCACAGAGAAGAAAGCTGAAGCCATGAGCTCAGGGTTTCAGATACAGTACTCAAGTAAATATTAGAATACAGATAGTGTTTTAATATTCTTAGCGGTTGGTGATGCTGCAGCAAGTGACACAGCAGAGAGTCACAGCACAGTGAGGGGTGACAGCAGAAGGGGGGCAACAGTCACCCTTATACAGGGGGTGAAAGTTGCATCCCCCGTGACACCACCTCACCCCGTAGGTGTGAGGTGACCAAATGCAAGTGTTACGCGGGCCTGCAAGACTGTTCGGATCTAAGGGGCCTTTTTCAACCCGACTAGAATGGCCCTGCCGGCGTCATCTTAGAATCTAGCAGGCACATCACACGATCGGACAATTTCTAGGGTTGTACATTCTTTTGCTCAATTTTTTTTTTAACCGATACCTCTGCGGTGCCACGACCCAACGCGGCCTGGCACGACCAGAGCGGGCGTGGCAATGGACGTGAGGTAAAAAACGCGGCGTGGATCCTCTCCGCACATGATGGCGAAAGTAAAAAGAAGAGTGGATGCGATGGGTGCATTAGCACCACCACACGCCACCACCAGACAACGACCAAGAGGCGCGCAAGGTGGAGGGTAAAGCTGAGGATGCCGCGGGGCGAGCTCGAAGGAGTCAAAGCTCTGGTCGATGGCGAAAGCGATGGACTCGAGTCTGGTGTCTGGTGCATAAGCACCACCAGACACCACCAAACCATAGCCAGTGGCAGAATCCCGTCGATACACTCGGAGAGACTCTAGGGCAGCCCGAATAGCGGTCACGCGCGCACGTTGGTGCGCGTTGGACATGGCCGACAGCAGACTGCAGAATTCTGTGAAATATTAGATAGGGTTCGCAAGCGAAAACCCAACTTTTCGTAAAATCGACAATTTCCAGTGATGGAAAAGTCAATTTAGGGTGAATTTTGACGGGGAACACGCTGGCGACGCCAAAAATACCGTGCGGTAAGCCAATTTTCGTGCAGAAGGGGTGCTGCTGTTCAGAGAGGCACAACCGCGAATAGATTGTAGTCGGTCTCGCAGCTGGAGATGCTAATGAAGCCGAAAGTGGCGTGATACGGCACGCCCATATGATTCCCGTAGCCGTAATCTTACGGCAACAGCGGGGCGTTGCTGGAGATGCAAAAAAGGGTTCGCTGGAGATGCGGTCGCAGGAGACGCGACGTCGCTGGAGATGCGATGACGAGAGTAAGGACCGGAAAAAAAAAAAAGACCACCGCTTCAAGCGGTGCAGCCGCGGCTGGTCCCGCCGCGACTGTTGGGGGAAATAATTGCGTTCCCCATGACACAACCTCACTTTGAAGTGTCTACGTGGCACAACCACACAACCGCGATGCGCAGTGAAAGCGTGGTGGGCCCATAACCTGACGGGAAAGCTAAAATATATACTGCTGTAATATGTTATAAGCTTTCACAGAGAAGAAAGCTGAAGCCGTGAGCTCAGGGTTTCAGATACAGTACTCAAGTGAATATTAGAATACAGACAGTGTTTTAATATTCTTAGCGGTTGGTGATGCTGCAGCAAGTGACACAGAAGAGAGTCACAGCACAGTGAGGGGTGACAGCAGAAGGGGGGCAACAGTCACCCTTATACAGGGGGTGAAAGTTGCATCCCCCGTGAGGGTTTCCCATGTCAGGTAATTAATCCTGATGGTCACCGCAATTTGAAATTTTGGAAAAAATATTTTTTTCGGCTCAAATCGGCCGAAAATCGCGGTTTTTTGCCTGTTTCGGCCTGTCGCGGGCCTGTTTGGGCGTTCTACGCCACTCCGCGCGTGTGGAGTGCACATATTCGTGGAAATGAGGATTTTCACACATCACCTAAGCACTCCGGATGGGAATCGCAATTTGAAATTTTGGGGGGAAATATTTTTTTGGCCCAACTTTCCACATAAATCGATTTTTTGCCTGTTTCGGCCTGTCGCGGGCCTGTTTTGGCGTTCTACGCCACTCCGCGCGTGTGGAGTGCACATATTCGTGGACTTTGAACCAATAGAATCCCTGGATTCCGAGTTCCGATGGAAATGCACGAAGAATAAGCTAATAAAAGGGGTCAGAGAGTTTCTTCTTGTCTCTAGCTCAAGCTCTACTGTACACTCGACTGTACAGTACTGTAGGCTCTACATTTAAAAAATGGTAAAATCAAAAATTACGGCGAGAGAGAGAGAGAGCCTCGAGGCCATAAATTCGAAATTGATTAAAAATTGAGATATCAAACAATGCCGATGATGACTCACAGTTTCCGAGGAAATCTCTATAGTATCTCCCAGATTTTGTGAGTGTGACTTGAGTCCCCCGTGGCGAAATGCGTATCAAAATAACTCCTCTTGCAGCTCAATGATGACCACAAAGACATGTCACATCTGCGACTTCCCCTACAACGTTTTCTCTAAAACGTCGCTCTCGCGCAAGGAAAATAAGAAACAAAATAATAATGCGAGAAGACTGTAAAATGCAGCGAGAAACTGCCGTTCTACCCGATTCAAAGTCGTAGAATTGCTCACGCTGTGCTGAGGCTTGGAGATTGCGTCTAACAATGGTGCCTCACTTACACACGCACACATCATGACAGCACTTCAATACAAACAGTTATACGACCGATGTACTGAGTGACATGTATTAATTCGCATCCTTCAGTTGGTAGACTTACTCGCTTGTTTCACCTCATACGACGCGTAACTGTTAAAATTTTTGTTTCGGTGGGTTCTCGCAGATCAGATTTCCAGAGGTACAGTGCGTTCGACACTTCGACTGCATATCGGCTTTCGAGTTAAGGTAAGTCTGATGAGCCATCTTTTTACTGTCGGCATCTTTACACGTCGTCGCCTCGAGGCTTGGTGTATGGAAATTGAAACTGCATATGCGAGCTGCCGCCTGAGCACTAGAATGTTGGCTCATTGGCATGCCCTGCATAACTTTCAGATGGGCAACAGTCAGCTGGTGTTTA
This sequence comes from Cymbomonas tetramitiformis, assembly GCA_001247695.2. Taxonomy (NCBI): domain Eukaryota; kingdom Viridiplantae; phylum Chlorophyta; class Pyramimonadophyceae; order Pyramimonadales; family Pyramimonadaceae; genus Cymbomonas; species Cymbomonas tetramitiformis. Next base: position 48,495 of record LGRX02000657.1, on the reverse strand, counting down.
TATTTGGAGAGGGAAACGGGAGTGTCATCTGCGGGATGCGTGTAGGCGTCTTGATGGCATAGCAGTACTTGCTTGTAACAGGGTTCGGCCTGACAAACATGTTTGTTCGCTTTTCCTGCGTGTGTCGCCGAGGCCCTGGCAGCACCGGGTTCTAGCTGCTGTACGTAATGGACCGTTTCGCGTTGCACAGAGGCGCTGCATGTGATTGGTTTCTCTTTGGTATGATTATCTTTTGGCTGCGCTGACTTTTGTCGGGTTGTGTCGCGCAGGCTTTCGCCCCAATCCAGCATAAGCCAAGAAATTCACGCTTTTCACCTTCCAAGATCTAGAAGTTACGATACGCTATTTAGTCCTCGTACTCACGCGAATGATGCAAGCCCGACACTCAGCAGATTTAGTGAGGAAAATACCCTGGTTGCTACAACATCCGACAACGACGCTCGGTCGTCCGGTCGGAACAATAGATGTAAACCAGTAGTTCCTGGAACCATTTATGACGACACTGCATTCGATCCCGCAGCGAGCAGTAGCGCTTGCTCATCCCAGCAGGACGCGGCCTATCAAACGATCTCCGGAAGTACCCTCCACAACTTTATGCATGTTCAGGATCAAAAATGTGCGGATTCGTTTATGTTAGGCAATACCGACCGTGAGAGGAGTTTCCCACCCGCTGTAGGTTCCGTCGCAGAGGGAACAAGATATGTCGATTCCCAAGGCAACGTTGGGCCCTGTAGGGAACCTCGCAGAAAGAGCGACCGTGCCACTCACAATTACATTTGGATAGAAGAAAGTCCGCACATTTGGATAGAAGAACGATCGCCCGAAACACCATCACGGGAGAGACTGGAGCAAATGAGAATCTCTCTATCCCAACGCTCGACATACTTCGACGACCATAACAGATCCTCACTGCTTAGCCCTTCACAAAGCTCGGACGGAAGAGGTGTCACCTTTACCGGCACCAACCTAGCCGAGACGTGGGTGGCGGTTGAGAAGGAAGTTGCTCGACGGTGGACCATATGGTTCGCGGGCTCCTCGGACGTGTAGTCCTTCTCCGTGGGTAGCCCAGCCGCAGTGACCAGAACCCTCTGGCACATTAGTTTTAGGAAGGATATTTGAAGAAAACGAAAACTAATTGTCTCTACAGGAATGTTATTGAAGAAAATGAATTCTGATACTCCTCCATGTCCATGACCTGTTTTGTGACGGTAAGGGGCTGTTAGGAGCACGTGGCGCGAACACGATATGCTATATATGCCTTACAATTTTTTGGGTAAAAAGGGGCGGTCCGCGCGTGTGAATTTTGAATAAAAATGTATGAATTAGGGGATGCCCTTTTAAGGAGACTTGCGGTATTTTTGCAAAATTGTGCATGCACGATCGCGGTACCAAAAAATGATTATTGCAACAATTGTGGCTGTTTTTCAAATTTAAGAACCATTACACTAGGACCTGGAAATGGCATGAGCCATTATATAGCGACGACGTTAGCCATTATTTAATGGCGTCATCCATTATAGGTACAAGTGGATGATAACAAAGACACGCTTAAAAATAAAATTGGGATCGGAAATTAGAATCATCATGGGAACACTGACTTTCACCCCCCATAAGGGGGGAGGTCAGTGGTGCCCTGTGTCACCCCTCGCCTGCTCGGATGTCACTTGCAGTGCCTGCTGTTTATCTCCGCTCGTGTGTCACGGTCCGTCCGCCAGCTTAAAACTGTGTATCTCCCAGTTTAATCCGACTTTAGCCGAACCGAGAAACCCTGCCTCACTGCGTTCACATTTTACAGTGCAAGCTTATATATCACTATATTATCAGCTTTCACATCAGGTCTGGACCCACCTACGTTCAAAGGTGTTGTTTCTTACGTTCCGTCCGCTTCGCGCCCTGCGATTCTATCCGACACTTCAACTTAGTACCGACATTTCAACTAGTACCGACATTTCAACTTAGTACCGACACTTCAATCCGACATTCGACCTCCTTGCCTTCGCATAGGTCACCCTAGTACCGACATTTTCTTAGTACCGACATTTACCTTAGTACCGACACTACAGCGCACTTTTTTGTGCGTTACCAATCAACTGGACCGACATTACTTTTTACCCGACATGGCTTCCGCTCGACGTGAGACAGTTGGCTCCGCGCTTCGTGCGGCACGTGCACGCACTGGTGCGTCACCATCCCCATCACCGACGGCTTCGCACTCCACACCATCTTCGAGTGCTCGACCCCGCCGCATCGTGGGGACTTCATCCTTACGTGCAAGACCGACATCAACGATTGAGGCTCCAACAGCTTTTGATTTCTTCAATGACCCCGACGTTTTGGTTACTACGCCTGTGGAGGAGGGCCGCGAGGAGGAATTTCGAGATCAACTTTCTTACGCTTTTACGTATGGGAGTGACCTCGTGAACTTCCTCAAGTCCACTGGTTTCAAACTTCCCGCTGGCTACACCCTTGACAACGACACCGCCGACACTGACTTCGCTGCCTTCACCGCTGGACTGGCTCACGTCATGTTCCCGATCTCGTACGCGGAGTCGGCCAAGCTGCTTGACCTGGAGCACGACCACGACTTCTACCACTCTACTGTGAACGAGATCTTGTTCTGCCTCCTGCCTCACCCCCTTCGTGGTAACGCGTTATCCGTCTACCACGAGTGTGCGCGTACCCATCCCGCTGACGGCCGCTACGCACTCCAGCGACTCCGCTACGAGGTCGAGGGCGTGCCCGACGCCGATGGTATGCGTTACTGGACCCAGATGAGGGCCATCGTCCTCTCTGAGACCGTAGACCCAGCTCCACAGCTGGCTACAATTCGACGCCTCTGTGAGCGTCACCGCAAGATCAAGCCGGCGTACTCCGACTCCGACCGCGTTGCTGACCTCTGGCACATCCTGTCCGAGTCCGCCAAGAAGAGTCCGTACGTCGCCCCACTATACCTGGTGGTGCTCCGCGAGTTACGGTCAGGTCATCCCTTTACTTTTGACCGCCTCGCGCTCCGCATCCGTCTCGCATTCCGGGACGAAAGCCCCCTAGCCACACTTTCGTCCCCGCCGAGCCCCGACACTCGGTCCGAGGGTTCTGGGTACCGCCCTAAGACCGCCACCCAGAAGCCCCAGACCCCTGACCCGCCCGGCCGTCCTACGGCCATGGCACTCCGCGCGAAGAAGCAGTCCGACACGCCGCTTGATGGGAAGTGGGTGGCCGACACCCCCACCGCCTTGTACCTTAAGTGGTCTGGTACTGGTTATCCGTGTGCTGTCTGTTTCCGCGTGTGGGGTGTCACAGATGCTCATCCCGACACTCGTGGTGCTTGCCCCTTCGTGTGCATCGAGGCCTTTGCCAACAACAAACACCTGGTCACGTCCAAGCCGGCTCCGCCTCGCCCGCCGCTCGACCCGCCGTCTGCTGACACCACCCCTGCCCCACCTGCTGTGCCCACTGTAGTTGACGCAGCATTCCAGTCCGTGCGGCTCTTGCCGCCTGCACCTGGTGGTGGTGACACGATTGACGCCGACGATGGCGATGCTCTGGTGGTGCCTGCGGCTGAAGACCTTGCCCCACCGCTTCCGGATGAGCCTGTTGGTGCCGCCCTGGCCTTCCAGGACGAGGACACCGATTGGCCAGCTCTCCGATCTTCACCCGTTTGGGTGCCGCATGTTCCAGGAGCTGGAGTCGTGATTGGCACTCAGCTCCAAACCCTATATTGAAACCCAAAATTGACACATCACGAGTTAGCAAGTAGCCTTGGAACTTTACATTTCTCCTAGCCGCCGGCCCGGGAGTACCGGCTGGCCCTGCAGTGCACCTCCCACCTTCGGGGTGAGGTGGTGTCATGGGAACACTGACTTTCACCCCCCATAAGGGGGGAGGTCAGTGGTGCCCCTGTGTCATCCCTCGCCTGCTCGGATGTCACTTGCAGTGCCTGCTGTTTATCTCCGCCAGGGCTCTATATCGGTTTGGTTTTTCGGTATCGATACAATCCGATATCCGAAAAACGGTATCGATAATCGGCAAAATCGATAAATAATCGATTACTTGGACATTTATATGTGATTTGTTATAAATTAAATATGGAACACCAAAACCTGCACAATCGATAGTTAGACATCACAATCCGATAATCGGCGATAAATACGATATATCGATAGTATCGGTTATCGGAAATATTGATATAGAGCCTTGATCTCCGCTCGTGTGTCACGGTCCGTCCGCCAGCTTAAAACTGTGTATCTCCCAGTTTAATCCGACTTTAGCCGAACCGAGAAACCCTGCCTCACTGCGTTCACATTTTACAGTGCAAGCTTATATATCACTATATTATCAGCTTTCACATCAAATCACCTACATTGGAGACAACATCGAGATTGCATGAAAATAAATGTTAACCAACAAATGTGGAGATTGTCCCAGGGGTATTCCCAGGAGTAAACTATTATCCTCTATTATCTTGAGGAGTCAGAATATCACATATTCAGATATACAATTTAACATATACCCAGACAGCAAGAGTTATTATTTTCTGCTGTCCAAGTCTGAGAGACCAGCTCAGTGATCTCTCTTTATTCACCACCCTGAGCTCACAGATTATTTCCCGTACTAACTGTTCGCTCAGATGAATGTCACATTCCCTTAATATTTCTCCCAATAGTCCTCTGATATCAATTTCAGGCATTCAGACACCCCTTATCGTGAGGGGGTCTCAGCTACGTCGTGCCCCCTGGCACAACTCTCCCCCCCTTAGGAGTGGACTTTCCCCTGAAACCGCGACTAATGCATGAATCTACATATAATGGCGTACAGGGGTCTCGATAGCTGCACTCGAGGTCCATCTGCTCATCAGCATGACAGAAGGGTTTCATCAAGGATCACGCTGCCAACGCTCATCCCCAAATTCACCCGACCGCGCACAACTAATATCTAAGGCAGGTCTTCAGTCTTCGTCTCTTCCTCGTCGTAAGTTAATCGTACTCCATCGGCACCTCCGAAAGTCAAGTGCTGGAACAGATGTCGTAGTAGATGACTCGGGACAGGAAACACAACATGGGACTTCTGCATTCCTGGTGTGTCACCCCATGGGTCCAAGCTGTGAGGTTTCAGGATGCATTCCTGTCGCCCGACGGTATGGACAAGGGGTAGCCGCTGTGCATTGCAGCAGGGGCTCGGGCGGTGGCGAACTCGTCCAGATACAGGTGGGCTGCTTGTATCGTTTGCCATGCATGCAGTACGTGCAAGTAAGAGGCGCCGGAAGTTGGCTCATTACCGGCCTGAAACGCAAAGCGCTAGGGTAACGGCCCATCGGGTTCTCCACATACCAGTGTTGAGGTCGAAGGTACTCGATGATGTCTAGTGTGCGTTGTACGCACGCGTCCGCTGTCACAAAGTCTGGCGGACTTCCCCTAGTACGAGCCTGGCTGTACTGAGTACAAGGGGGGCTTGCCCATACTCCGTCGAAGTATACTGGGGGGTATCTCCAGTAATCCCAACCCTCGATGGCCGCCACGTGAGTCGGCTGCCATACAGGGTCAGAATCCAGTGGCACTGATGTCGACATCGGGAAGCAACGAGCAAATTCTCTTTCCACTGAATAACACCAGTATTCGTACTGGTCGGGCATCAATCGCAGCGAGGGTGGTAACGTAGGTGGTCTCTCATTTACTCGTCACCTCGCGGCGTTCCCAGGGCAGGCATTCAGTCGAATTGTCATCCGGCTCCTCTTCCCAAGGTGTCCCGAGCATGGGAGACGATGAAGAACGCAGTGCCGCCACGGCGGGGCCTGCTGTATCACGGCGTCGTTCTCGGCGGCGTAAGGCGGCGTCGCGCACCTGGCCTTCCATAACTACACGCGCAGCTTCAAATTCTCTCAACTGCTGCAGAGGGGCCCCTCGTTCTAGCTTGTCTCGAGTTCTCCACGAGTCGTGGGCCTTAGAATATCCAATCCAGCGCACCTTCCACTCCTCGATTTCCTTGCCGCGGGAAATACGAACTCGGCGGGCCAAGATACGATCCACATGTCCCTACAAAATAAGGATTATTCCAAGGGCTTGGACCGTCGGCTTGGAACCCCATAGGACCCGGTAGGACAGGTATGTGTTTGAGAGGCGTTGGCGTTAACACTGGGAATTCCAAGGGCTTGGACAGCAAATGTCCAGGTCCAAGCCCCGTCCAAGCCGCGGTCCAAGGGCTTGGACCTGGACATTTGCTATCCAAGCCCTTGGAACCCCCTTGGAATTTACATAAAATTCCAATCGGCTTCCAAGCCGTTGGACCGTCGGTTTGGAATACCGTAGGACCCGTCTGGACCGTCGGCTTGGAACCCCGTAGGACCTGTTATGATTGATGATTCCAATGGGGTTCCGGCGGCCTGGACGCGGCTTGGACCAAATAATAACGACATTCCAAACGGGTTCCAGCGGCTCGGCAACAGCTTGGAACGCATTAGGACCCGTCTGGACCGTCGGCTTGGAACCCCGTAGGACCTGTTATGATTGATGATTCCAAAGGGGTTCCGGCGGCCTGGACGCGGCTTGGACCAAATAATAACGACATTCCAAACGGGTTCCAGCGGCTCGGCAACAGCTTGGAACGCATTAGGACCCGTTTGGACCGTCGGCTTGGAACCCCGTAGGACCTGTTATGATTGATGATTCCAATGGGGTTCCGGCGGCCTGGACGCGGCTTGGACCAAATAATAACGACATTCCAAACGGGTTCCAGCGGCTCGGCAACAGCTTGGAACGCATTAGGACCCGTTTGGACCGTCGGCTTGGAACCCCGTAGGACCTGTTATGATTGATGATTCCAAAGGGGTTCCGGCGGCCTGGACGCGGCTTGGACCATATAATAACGACAATCCAAACGGGTTCCAGCGGCTTGGTCATAACTTGGAACGCGTTAGGACCCGTTTGGACCATCGGCTTGGAACCCGGTAGGACATATTATGATTAATGATTCCAAAGGGGTTCCGGCGGCCTGGACGCGGCTTGGACCATATAATGACGACATTCCAAACGGGTTCCAACCGTTTGGACTGCATTAGGAACCGTTTGGACGTCGGCTTGGAACTCAATGGGACCTTTTATAGTGGTTATTTACAAAAATGTTCCAGCCACCCGGAACTACGGTTCCAACCGTAAGGACCGGTATAGGTCCATCCGCTTGGAACTATGGTTCCAATCTGTTTTTGTTCTATATACATACAAACAGGTATCAAGGGCTTGGAACCATTGGTCCACGAGCTTGCTATTATGCATATGCAGTACAAAGGTGCTATTGATATGTATTGCTGTTTGAAATATTTACACAAAGAATCGTAAAGGTTCTCTATTGCTTGGTATGGGCTCTAACAAGCTCTATAATCTGACAAAAATAGCAGTCATGCTGCCGCATCCTCCTCATCATCCTCATCCCCTTTTTCATCATCCTCATCCTCGTCATCATCTTTCTCATCACCCTCCTTTTCGTCGACGACCTCCTCACCCTTTTTCTCTTCCTCCTCTTTCTTTTGCTGCTTGCTGCTTCCTTCAGGAGCAGCAGCTTTCCTTTTCTTGCCGAAGTCGACGTTCTTATCGGTTTGCACCGTGCTGTTTCTTACATATTTTGTGGGGATCCTGCGGAGTACAGACGGCGGGAACGGTCAGTCCAAGGGCTTGGAACGGCCCGTCCAAACCTGGGACGGTGTGGTTTGCGTAAAACAACACATACGCGTAAGTAAAAAGAAAATAGTAAAACAATGGGTAGGGACTAACCAGACAGTGGGCTTGTTTTTTACGGCGGGGACAATAGAGGACTCGTCGTGGGCGAGGTCCTCGCCCTTGATCTTTGCCTCCTTGCCCATTTTCTTTTTTAAAAGTTTGATGCCCTCCGCATGGTGGGAGAGCATGCGGAAGATGTAGTCTTCTTCGTCCTTTATTGCGTAGAGGGTTACCTCCACGCAGTCCTTGGGCACGACAAGTCCCTTAAGACTTGCCACGCCCGTTGGGCCCTCCCCCACCACGTCTAACAAACCGCGCGCGATGCAAAACTTTGAGATGTTCGTGAAGGAATCCGTGTCCGCTGGCGGCCGCGACTTGTGCCCCTTCTGGGCACCGTGGAATATTTCGACGAAGCGACCGCTGGTGAGCTTACCATCTTCTTCGCTCTCGGTCAACGGTTCCTGTATATTCGAAACGAAAGACACAACAATATGTCAGTCACGGGTGGAACGGTGGTTCCAAAGGCTTGGACGATATTTAAAAAACGGTTCCAAAGGAGTTCCAAAGGGGTTCCAAAATAGTTCCAAACGCTGGGAATAGGCCCGTGCTCGTGCGTGAAATAAAGTTACTTAAAGAAACCCGTGGACTCACAGTTCCAGTTGTTTGGAACCACGGTTCCAGCGGCAGTACACACCTTTTGCTTTTGCGGAGGGGGCTCCTCCACCTTGACTTTCTTCTCTTCTTCTTCGCCTTGTCCATCGTCTGGGATGGACTCCTTTGTCCATCCATTGATAGATTTTACGGCATCATAGAGCGGCCCCGACTTCGGACGCCCAGCCTCCTGGAAGTCGAGGATCGCCTCGGTCTCAGCAGCGGTGATCAAGGACTCGGCTCTTCCAAATAATCGGAAGCCCCTTGCGGGGCCTTCGTAGCGCGCGAAGTACCCGTCCGGAAATTGTTTGGTGAACTTTTGTTTCCAGCGTCCTTCTGTGGCCTTGGTATTTTTCAAATACGCTAAGCGGCTGGTCAGGTACATGCTCACTTGGCGTTTCGGGACAGACGGCGTGACCGCGTGAATCTCCTCGATAACATCGCGGACTAAGGAGCTTTTTAATCGCGAGGAGGTGGCTCCCACCGGTATGTCGCCTTTCTCCATTCTCTTCTCGATAATGTCCCGGCCATGCGAACGCATGTCGTTGATGTCGTCTTGCGTGGGGCCAGCAACCCCGCCAGCTGTCTGCATTACTACTGCGGCGGGGGGATTTGAAGACTGCGGATGAGAGGAGAGACGTTGCTCCATCTCCGCGATTCTTGCCATTAGAGCGCGGGTGGTGGAGTCTTTCGTATCGGTCAAAGCAGATTGCCGCGGCGACCTGTCCAGCAGCTTTTTCTTTACAGTTTGTTTTGGCGGTGGGGTCTTCCTATCGCTTCTCCTTAGTAGTCGTGTCATTTTTCTACGGTGTGGGTTTTCTGCGGTACGGCTTGAATACGGTGGTGTGCTGCAAATAGTTTGACTCTCTTTTAACGCACAACGGCCGCAACGGCCGCAAATCTGTTCCAAGGCAGGTCCGGCGGCTTGGTGCATTGGTCCGAGCGACTGGATCGCGTTATCGCGATCTTTTTCGAAATTTTGAATTTCGAGCGGACCTGCGACTGCTGTCACCTCTGTCCTCCGTCGACGGGTATGACATTGCAATCGCTGCCGTGTATTCCATCTTGACTTATCGATAGTCTAGATGGTAAGCCGTCGCTCTTCAGAGCTCGCGGTCATGGGTTCGAATCCCATTAAAGGTTTACGGTGAACAGCTGGGATGTGCGCACATCCCCCCTGTTCACTGTACCACCTTTAGCCATTTTGAGTTTCGATTTCTGGAAAAATCGAACGGTCTTCGTTAATTTACCAGCCGATTACTTGTGCATGTGCACTATAGGAACCCTTAGATGTTTCATTTTGACTACCAGAAAAATCTGACGGTCTTCGTTAATTCCACACCCTCGGATCGGGTCGATAGCAAAAAAACGCCGACGTTCACGGGACTGTTCCTTTTTTGGAGCAAATCCTTCTACAGAATTCGTCGCAGCTCTATTTTTAGAAATTTCCCGTAAGATGTGCATAATTGACGGTAGAAAACAAATTTTCTGCATTTTTCACGTCGCTGCATATCAAAAACATCGGGGCCAAACATATGTCCACTTTTCAAAAACAGAAAATTTTCCAAAATTTTGTTTTTTGGGCTTTTTACACAAAAAACAGCCAAGTGTTAAGCTTTGAAATAAGAGGCTTCACTTTGGAATTCCAGGGGCATGGAATTTCTCAAGTGGGAGCAAATGTCCAGTTCCAATGGACTTCCAAGGGCTTGGATAAACCCCCAGAAGTGGACCTAGTCGATTTTTACCAAAAAAGTTCCATGCCATTGGTTTGAGTGGGCCAACCCGTTGGAATATTGGTCCTTAGGTGATTTTTGCAATCCTCAAAACGTTCTAAATAACTTTGTGCGATTCCAATGCTTCACTTTGGAATTCCAGAGGCATGGAATTTTTCAAGTGGGAGCAAATGTCCCATTCCAATGGACTTCCAAGCCTCTGGATTAATCCCCAGAAGTGGACCTAGTCGATTTTTAAGATGGCTTTTCCAAACCGATGGACACCGTAATCCCTGGCCTGTCCGGGCGCCCGGATTGTGCCTAAAAACGTAGAAACCCTGATGTAAAGGTGACAAACCGGACTTTTGCCGAATGTTGAAGGTATTTAATTCCGACCGCCCGGAACTACGTTCCCACGCGCCGGACCATGGGTCCGGGCGCCCGGAATGCATCTGAAAACCTTACAAGTCCGGTCAGACAACTCACACTTCTTACATGGATTCGCAGGAATAATGGCTAGGCAAAGGCGTGGACTAGCTCGAAACGAGAACGCGGAAGGCACTCCATGCCCATGCGATCAATGCAGACTCCGATTTTGCTACTCCAAAAGACAGATTAAGCGGCATTTGATCCTACATCCGCCCGTCGCACGCCTCTCCAATGACCGAGATCATGAAGAAAACGACTCTCTTGACGGTGCCGAAAGTGTGAATGATGACGGTGAGACGGATCCACCATCAGAGACGGACGAAGAGGAAGAACACGAGGATGACACATATCTTCATGACCATGCCGAACGGATGCTCCGGAAGATCCGTGAAAACTTCTTCAGCCCGATTGAGTATGCATCGTCCGACTCGGTGAGTTCTAAATCCCGTCCAAGCCGTTGGAACCATTGTTTAACAATATCCAAGCCCCGTCCAAGCCTTTGGAACAACCTTGGATTCCCCCACGAAGAAGAGTCCAAGCATCGTCCAAGCCTTTGGAACACCTTTAGAGCCATCACTGTAAGCCAGATTCTTACATCGCATCTTATTAGTTCAGGATTGCTGGGTTGATGGGAGTGGATGCCCGCCGTATTCTAGGAGGAGGAAAGTGATGCGCGCGAGCAACGTGAAAACGACCGAACAAGGGACCCGGAATTCATCATGGTAAGTTCAATACGCACAGATTGAATGCCTTCCGAAAACTGCACTATATCACTATTCCAAGTCATTGGAACGGTGCGTCCTTACGTGTGGAACCCCTCTGGACCAAAATCAATCAGATGCTGTGTGACTAAATTGCAGGAGGGAGAAAATGTGCATGACAAATCGACTACCCTTGCAAACCGCTTCATACTGGATCTACTTGAGGCCCACTCCAACCATAACTCGACCCAGGCGTACTTTGACACAATCCTGGAAATTCTGCGACGTCGAGTATGCGGCTTGGAGGTCGACGATGAATCAATCTCGACCGATGACGAGGTAGCACTACCTCATACCTACCAAGCGTGCGTGCGGTTTTTCAAGGATTTCCTCATGAAGTACAACGAGATGGATGTGTGCCAGAAGTGCAATTTTCTTTTCAAAGATCTGCTTCCCGAAGAGGCACCGACGTGTCCGAAATGCAACCACGGCCGGTTCAAGGAGCCATCAATGGTCGATGGCAAGTGGGAACCCGGAAGGGCCAAGTGCGTTTTCCGCTGGTGGCCGTGGACAAGGATACTGGAGGCCCTTTTCATGGATCCGGTGCAGGCACAGATGGCACGTTCATGGGAGAAAGTTGACTTGGATGAGCCGATCGTCAGAAGCACTGGAATATTAGGTGAGTAAACACTGTCAATTAGACTGCATGGATTGCCTATTCCGGGCGCCCGGATCCATGCCTCCACCCGGATGGAACATGCGTCCGGCCGTTTGGATATGTCACTACACCCATTTTGGTTGTCTTGGTATAGTCCAAACGTGTGGACCAAACGTTCCGGCCGTTTGGAATTCTGCGGATGTAGATTAACAAAGATAATTGCGAGTAAATCTGCATGGATGGCACGTTCCGGGCGCCCGGAATGGCGTTCCATCCGTGTGGAATACGAGTCTGGTCGTAATGGATATGTTACAACAACCTGTTTTGTTGTCTTAGCATAGTCCGAGCGTGTGGAATACCTAATCCGACCGGTTGGACTAAGACATGTTAGTGCGGGTGTAGATTCACGAAGCTGGCAGAGGACCATGCTCGAGGACCCGGAGTTCTTCAAGGACAAGCGCAACCTCTCTGTGGTGTTATGCGCGGACGGCATCGAGAAATTCAAAGATAAACTGGGATCTGTGACACCTATAACCTGCCAAGTGGTGAATTACCCTGCACATCTTCGAGGCAAAAGCGAGTTCATTGTGCTTTGGGGCATTATTGATGGCAAACCCAAAGATGCCCAACTCTTCTACCACAAGTTCGTGGACGAGATTATTGACATCGAAAAGAACGGTTGCCGGGTGTGGGACGTTATCGAAAACAAGCCTTTCACCGTTCGAGTCAAGTTGTACAAGGTGCTCGAGGATTATGTCGGATTGACCGAAGCGGGGAACGTGTATGGAACAAACGCGAGGATGGGATGTTCCAAATGTTGGATTGTCGGGACAACAAAGGCAGAGTCTTGCATGCAGAAGACGATTTACGCGCAGATGCTACAACAAAATCCAAGTAAGTCTGATCCCTGCTGCATTCTTCCTAGTATGTATTCGGACGGTTGGACAGATTTCAAAATATTTCTGACTGTACTTCCAGGCGTCGGGAGCCCCGGTTCCGGCCGGTTGGACCATTATAGGGAAAATATGGAGAGATCAAAGCTAGTAATTCCACACGCCCGGAACCCATGCACCCCACGGCCGGACCTGTGTACTCGTGGTTTTACACAATATTCTTTCAACTGTATCGTGTTTTTTATGATGTTTGCAGGTGAAGAGCCAGCGATGAGAACGGACAAAGAAGTGAGGGAGTTGCAGCACCTGCACGACGGGATGATCGAAGCGGGTATGCATCCGGAAGTCATTAAGGACAAAATGGCACGGAGTGGGATCAAAGGATCGAGTGCTTTTACCAAGATTGTGAAGTTTAATTTGCCACGCGACTTGCTTTTCGACGTCATGCACATCTTGTCCAACAACTCCTGCCGGATTATGTCAGCGATTCTCGGTGATGACTGGAATTTAAAGTGCCGAAACTTTGCGAGGGCCTATCAGATGCACAGGCCGTGGCTTATTCCTATACCAAGGAGGAATGAAAATGACAACCGGAGCCCAGCAGAACGGCTGAGATGTGAGTACACCACCTGTCCAATATTATGATGGTCCAAACCCCTGATAGACGGTGGTGTAAGGGTTCCAAACGCCCGGAATGCTATTTCCTGAATGAATGTAGATGGTCCACACCCCTGTCACACGTTGGATAACGGGTTCCAAACGCCCGGAATGCTATTTTCTGAACGAATGTAGATAATCCACACCCCTGTCACACGTTGGAGGGTGGGTTCCGAACGCCCGGAACGTTTCTTCATGAATGAATTAAGATTGTATAGGTTTCGTATTGAACCAGGATAGGTTGTGTGCGTGTGTGTGGGATCGATCTCTTGTAGTGAAACCCTCTCCGTGGTCCCCTTCTAAGGAGGCCTTGAAGGAGATTATCCCATGGGTAAGAGGGCTCAAGTTTACCCGAGATTCGGGGCCGATTGGGAGGAAGTTTCTGCAAATCAAGGCGGGAACGCAAACTACGCCACGCAAGTTGAAAGCACATCATGGCGTAGTTGCTATCACAAGTGGACTCATGTCGATTGTCAGCGCGTGGATGAACAGTGATGGCCATGTGCTACAACCGGAATTCGCTTCCTACGTTGGGAAATATACGACGGTGGTCCGCGAGATTGTGAGCAGAACCATTGATATCGATGTGAGTATAAACACTGCTTACCCCATGTTCCGGGCGCTTGGAACCGTTTGGAGGCCATAGTCCGGACGTTCGGACCTGCTTCATGGTTGTTGCTCATGTTCATATGCTTCGGATTGGAACCACGATTCCGGGCGGCCGGACCAACATTGGATCAATGTTCCGGTAGCACGGAACCTATTCATTCAGGCTATACTGATTTATTCCGTTTTGGGCGTGCGGTTCAGCATCATAAAACTGGCATGGACGCCTTGAAGACAAGGGTATTGGAAGTCCGTGACATCATGGAAGCTGAGCTCTCGCCTGAGCTTTTCGTCATTGCAACGCACCAGCTCGTTCATATTCCGGATCAGATGCGTGACGAAGGACCAGTTCCCGATCTTTGGATGTTCGCTCCAGAGAGCTTCTTCGGCGAGCTGAGACGGATCATCAGGACTCGCTCGCACCCTGTCGCCAGCATGATGAAAGGGGTGGAGTTGAAACGCATGGTAAGTCTGGTACGCGGCTTATACCAGTTGCTACAGGCGAATGGTTCGCCACCAACCATTAGCCAACCACGTAGCGAGAACACCGTGTCCCTGATGTTGGCGACCGGCAACGAGAGGAAGGGCAAACTTGTCTACTCGACACCAGGTACTGTCCAGACTTAAGTGCATATCGTCCAATTTCGGTCCAGGGGTTTGGAAACGTATCATTGAGCAGGGTCCAACCGGTTGGAACTTGCTTGGACCTTTCATTAGACAAAGCCCAAGCCAATAGGGCTCGTTCCATCCACACCCTTCCGGGCGCCCGGGACCCAGGTTCCGGTTTGGTTCCGGGCGTTTGGAATTAGATCGTCAAAAGCACGCATTGTTTAACAAATTTCCGTTTTGCGGTGCGTAGATGATAAGAAGGAGATACAAGCTTGGCTGGCTACAAACGTGGAGTGGTACGGGAACATTGTCAGAGAATTTAATCGTGCTGAAGACCATTACACGAGGTATGCATGTTTGCTTGACCGAAGCTTTTTTTGACTAATCATTCACGTACGCAGTTTATTGGTGTTCCCCTCGCCCGGAACTAACGTCCAAGCGCCCGGAACGTGGCCTCCGGGCATTTGGACCATGCAGGAACATTAGACAAAACCGACGTCGCTTGGCGGCTCGTCGCGGCAGGGGCAGTGGCCCAGGTCAAAACTTGACGAGGCCGATACTTCATCAACCTGAAACCTGGCGCAAGAGCCCCGTCACAGGGGAAGTCATTCCGTTTACGGAGATGGAAATGAGTTACGCCTTGGCACCACCGAGAATGTGGACAGAGTATGCTTACGTCAAAGTTCGCAATTTTAATTACAGATCGCTGGAAAGGGACATGAACAAGGCTACTTGTCATCGATATTTCAAGTCTGTCTTTAAAGTCTGGAATGTACAGAAGCAGCAAGAAGACGACCAGGACAGGTGAGACATGCCAACTATACATGTTCCAGACGTCTGTATAAGAGTGGAGTGTAGGTTCCGGCCGTTTGGACCATGGTCAAGCTACGTTTCATTAAATCTGTTTAAATATTCAAAAGTTCGAGACGTTCCGGGCGTCCGGAACCATGCTGCCACACGGTTCCGGACGCCCGGACCAAAGCGTCCTTGTAGATCTCGATTTGCAGGTGTTCATGATTCTTTCACTTCTGATGGCAGGTATGGCGAAATTCTGAAGGTCGTCAAGCTTGTCGTGCACACTGACACATATATTCTTGTGAAGTGTAGATGGTTTCCCCTCGAAGCTGCTCTTTCCGATGCGGTCACGCAAAACATCTACCTGCGCACCGATATGCCATGGGAAACCAAAGATGCATTCATCGAAGCGAAGGACATCAACAATCAAGTGGTCGTGGCGCCCATCCCATGGAAGCCTTTGCGGCTTGCACGGTATACCGGTAACAAGGTTCCATTAAATATTCGACATCGGACAGACGTGCTTGCCGTCGTGCTTGACCGCCACGTCGATTTTGTCGGCGACATCGGCGATAGTAGTTCTGATGACGAAGATTAGTTAACTTATTGCCTCGCTCGAGGCGGTAGTGTATCGGTCTCGTTGAGCTCCACGTGCTGCCAAGTCAGAACCTACCAGTTGTAATACTGTAATATATAACATGCATTGTACAGATAATACTAACTTACCTGGAGTTCCAAAGGGGTTCCGAAGGCTTGGATGCGCCTTGGAATCCATCAAACGCAAGTTCCGAAGCGGTTCCAAACCATTGGACTAAGCCTGGACCCCATAAGATATCACTTCCATAATCGTTCCAAAGGCTTGGACGGTCTTGAACTGCACGTAGCAAGAATGATCGGTCCAGAGAATTATCAGTCTATATGTCAAGCACTTGCTCATAGCGTTCCGCTCTCAGATCGGGAAGTTCCAAGGGCTTGGAATTTCGGAACACGCTCCCGTGTTGCCCAGAGACTGGGCCTATGGGGTTCCAAGGGCTTGGAATCTTTTGAAACCCACGCTCGTGCTGCGCAGAGACCGGTCCTATGGGGTTCCAAGCCGTGGAGCCTCCGGGCTCGAGCTTCATTCCTCGTACTAACAAGGTCCAAGGGCTTGGAATCTTTTGAAACCCACGCCCGTGCTGCGCAGAGACCGATCCTATGGGGTTCCAAGCCGTTGAGCCTCCGGGTTTGAGCTTCATTCCTCGTACTAACAAGGTCCAAGGGCTTGGAATCTTTTGAAACCCTCGCACGTGCTGCGCTGAGACCGGTCCAATGGGGTTCCAAGCCGTTGAGCCTCCGGGTTCGAGCTTCATTACTCGTACTAGCAAGTTCCAAAGGCTTGGAATCTTTTGAAACCACGCCCGTGCTGCGCGGAGACCGGTCCAATGGGGTTCCAAGCCGTTGAACCTCCGATTTCAGACTGCCGACCTCAGACTGGAAAGTTCCAAAGGCTTGGAATTGTCTAAAATGAATTCCAAACCGTTGGAACCGCCTTGGACCGACGACTTCGGTCATACGTAATCCGAGGACATAGGTCCAACGGCTTGGAATCGACCAGGACCCATTGGACTAACAAATTTTGGTCCAGCCCCTTGGAACCCCGTAGGACCGTCGGCTTGGAACCCCATAGGACTCCTAGGGAAAAACCCAAAGCTTCACCTTGTAATTCCCGGCGGTTTCCAAAGGCTTGGAATTTTACCAAATATTTTCAGGACGGTTCCGGGCGCCCGGAATGGTGCCGTCCAAGCCTTTGGAATAATCCCTATTTTGTAGGGTGTGCTTCACGCTGACCATCCACCACCACTGCCTCTGGAATCGTTGGTTGTCGGCGTGAGGCAAAGGTGGCTGCTCCGTCCACGTACGGCTTCAACCGGTGCTGTGGGAAGACATCGTGTATAGTTACGCCAGCCAGGAGGTAGCTGCAGTCGGTACGCCACTGGTGCGCCACGGTCAGCCTCATGAAGGCCCGCCTGCATATCACTGTAAAACCGCTCTGTCACAGCTAACGGCCCGTGCCAGCGTTTGCTGAGCTTCCTGCACAGAGACCTGTCCATGAGCTTCTCTGTGAGGTGTTTAGCCTCCACCCAAACAAGGTCGCCCACTGCGTACTCCCGCTGCCCATGCCGCTGATCGAACAGGCCTCGATGCCGTTGCTGCGCCAGCTCAAGTCTGCTCCTCGCGTCCCGCAACTGCGACGAAAAACGAGATGCCCATTCATGTGCAGTCCCTACCCCTCCTTTGCGTCGCCCACTGGCAGGCTGAGCGGCCTCTAGGAACATATCAAGCTGCGACATGGGTGACACGCCGTAGCACAGCTCGAAAGGAGTGAAGCCAGTAACATCACTACGCGAGTCGTTGATAGCAAACTCCACGTTAGTGGCATACAAATCCCAGTCTTCTGGGTTGTCGTCGACGAAGGATCGGAGCATATCCTCCACGACCCTGTTAGTGTGCTCTGCTTGTACATCTGACCGAGGGTTGTACGGTGTGGTCCTCGCCACTTTCACCCCCATCAGCCTCATCAGCTCCTTCCAGAAGGCGTCCTGAAACCGTGGGTCCCGGTCGCTGACAATCTTCATAGGCGCCCCGTGCCGTCTCCACACAGTGTCAAGGTAGATGCGAGCAACAGTAGCAGCCGAGCTGTCCCCAAAGTTCATGGGGACCACGTGGACCATCTTGGAGAGCTTACCGTAGGTGAAGGCGACGAACGCATCATTTCCTTGCTCAGTCAGAGGCAACCCAGTGACAAAATCCACACCCACTTCCTGCCAATTCCTTGATGGAATTGCGTGTGGGTTAAGCGGGCCGTCAGGGTAGGACGACCGGGGTTTGACTGCCTGACAAGTAGGGCAGGAGGCCACCCAGGCGCCTACGTCGTCAGAGGCGTTCTTCCACCAGAACTGCCGGAGGACTCTCTCCAACGTCTTGTCACGCCCCGTGTGACCAGCTGCCAAGGAGTCGTGGGCCTCTCTGAACACAATCTCTCTGAGTGGAGAGTCCTCCCCCAACACCAGTTGGTAATGACCGGCTGACACCCGCCACAAACACGCTATTCGATGAAATTGACATTAGGGTAGATAATTGACATTAGCTGTTTTTGGCGATATTTAGAAAATATATGTGCTGAAAATGTTAATGTTGAAAATATTTTTGCTCGCAGGCCTCCGCAACGGTAAAATTACAAGACACGTACGAAAATGTTTCCAAGACACGGTGAAGCATGCAATTTATTTTCTGTGCTGCTGTAAATGGTAGCGAGCATGGCATACGAAAGAAATGAGCAATTGCCATATCAGATTTCTCTAATAATCGTATTTACATTATGTACATCTATTTCGTGCGTCTAAGTCAGCTGATTCTATTCACATTTCAACATCGCTACCGTCGTCTAGGTCTTTACACCTCTGGTCAGGTCTGGACCGGTCTGGACAGGTCGGCACTTCCTCATTTCCCTCGTTTTCGCTATTGTCTTCATCGCCTTCTGTTTCTTCCATTTGCCCGTTATCAATTCGTCTTTTCTTGGCTCTTTGCGCAAGCAGTGCCACTATAAGTTGCCCATACTGTTCTTCTGGGATACAACCTTTTGCTTCGTTAGCTGCGATGTTCCACGCTAGCAATATCTCTGCACTTTTGAAGGGCTCAGTTGACGGCGTATCGGATGCGTTCTCCCAGAAGGCTCCCGCTTTCGCTGCCAACACCTTTCCGAGTCTTCGCTCCTTAGTGTCCGTGTATGTCTTCACTTTCAGGTACTTGTACTTCAACTCCTTCGCGTAGACAATCCGTGCATGCACTCGGACAAGCATCAGGGGGTCCGACCATTCTTTGCCGTTGAGCTTGACACGGAATTGGCATACATCGTTGGCCTTCACGCCCGTGATTTCTCCGAAGCAAACGGCGTAGCTGTTTACGGTCATCTGATCGAACGAAACCTCCCATACCGGGTTGGCCACGTACGCTTCGGCTTTTCTAGCAGCCCGATTTACCGCCTTACGTTTGCCCGTGTACACGGCAATCGGTGCACGTTCTACGCGTTCTTGAATTCAGGCTGGAATTTCTGCTGCTGCTGGCATCTGAGCTTCGGCGAGTCTGAGAGGAGCTTCCAGGGCATGCACCAAAGGGGTATTCGAACGTGCGTGCAATTTGCTCGGCAAACCGAACGGGACATTGGGCTCCTCGAAAATGCCCTCCTCGGTCAGCTTTCGTTGCTTCCTCAACAGCTCCGCCCACCACGCCTCGTGGGTAGGTGTAAACGTCGTACTCAAAATGGTCCGTAACCCTTGCACCAGATCCTCGAGCTTCGCAAGCCCTTCTTTGGAGAAGGCTTTCGGTTTGACAAAATCAGGCAGGTTCTCAGGCATAGAATTCAACACCTTGAGGCCCTCCTCCGGTAGCCACTTCTTGTCGGTGGAATACATCTTGTATTGCACGACCACTTCGCCGTCCTCGTTCATGTACGCTTTGAAGGTCTGCTGCGTGGAGATGCCACAGACGTTCTCGTAGCGACCACCGAACCAGGTCTTCAAACCGTGCACTTTCCCCACCGCGGTCGTGAAGATGCCATCCGAGAAACACTCCTTTGCGATTTCCATCATTTCGTCAAGGGTCATCGCAAGCTTGCGTTTTAAGCGCACAGAAAAACGCGAGAACATCTGGTCGATGTTCTCGTGGGTGTGGCCGACGATTAGGAAGTTCACCTTCACCTTCTTGAACGCGCCAGACATAACCAACCAAGAGATATACGCCAAAAGCATAATGCTCTTGTTGGTGCCCACGTTGTCAAGCTGGACGTATAATACTTCCGGCATCGGGTACGGTTCCTCGCCATCCCCTTTACGACGGTGCTCTTGAATTCGAGTGACGTCACGATGCAGCACGTTCAGCAAGAAGTTGGCGTCGTCGCCGTAATTCGCGTAGTTGAAGTCCATAAACCGGCCAACGTTTTCGATGATGCTACCCATATTGTACACGTCCAAGAAGTCCTTTCGGTCCAGATATGATGGCATGCGCCTGAAATGCGGCAGGCGCGTCGTCCATTATTGGGTCATCCCGTCAATGATGACAGAGGAATATTTCCACCACGTCTCGTTTTCCTTGATGCTCTTAGTCATGTTGGATTTTCGGCCGTGTTTGTAGAACTTCTCACGCTCGGCACGCGCTTGGTTAAGGTGCACCTCTCGCATTGTGTCGTATGGACCTGAAAAAAATGTTTTCGAATACAAACTTCTAAAACAACGTAGAACAAATGCAAATGCAATATTTTTCAGAATTTAGCTTACCGTGCTGGGATTTGGGTGTGCCCTCCTTCAAGAGTTTGATCGAAGCACATACACTGCACTGCGAAAAACGCTTGCACTTCGGAACTTTGAGCCAAGATTTGAACTCGTCTTTCCAGATTTCGTAGAAGTACGGCAAGGAGACTTCCTTGGATTTGCGGTCGTGAATAGATAAAGAATCGAGATAGTCATCCCAAATCTCTTCTCTTGTCTTCCCCGACGGGAGATGCGTCTCAGGTTTATCAGCCTGATGTTCGCCCTGTTCAGCCGCATATTTATTCACGAAGGCAACGGCATTTGATTTTTTGTTGGACAAACGCCGATTCGCCTCGCTGCCAGTCAGCCCGTGAATGAAATTTGTTCTTCCTGAGAGAACACGCTCGCATACGTCGCAGAAATAGCCTTGGCTTATTTTGCAAACCTTCTGGTAGGAGGCCGAGCACACCTGTAAATATACAAGCAAAGTGAATTTCTTCAAAAAATTACACTTTTGGGGAATTCTATAAAAAAGAAGGAAAACTGCTCATTAGCTTAATGAGCAGTTTTGGCAAACTTTCAGGAATGTGCACAAACATTTATACTTTTGGGAAATTCTATAATAAAGAAAGAAAACTGCTCATTAGCTTAATGAGCAGTTTAGGCAAACTTTCAGGAATATGCACAAACATTTATACTTTTGGGTAATGCTATAAAAAAGAAGGAATACTGCTCATTAGCTTAATGAGCAGTTTAGGCAAACTTTCAGGAATATGCACAAACGTTTATACTTTTGGGTAATCCTATAAAAAAGAAGGAATACTGCTCATTAGCTTAATGAGCAGTTTAGGCAAACTTTCAGGAATATGCACAAACGTTTATACTTTTGGGGAATTCTATAAGAAAAAAAGAATACTGCTCATTAGCTTAATGAGCAGTTTAGGCAAACGTTCAGGAATATGCAGAAACGTTTATACTTCTGGGTAATCCTATAAAAAAGAAGGAATACTGCTCATTAGCTTAATGAGCAGTTTAGGCAAACGTTCAGGAATATGCACAAACGTTTATACTTTTGGGGAATTCTATAAGAAAAAAGGAATACTGCTCATTAGCTTAATGAGCAGTTTAGGCAAACGTTCAGGAATATGCACAAACATTTATACTTTTGGGGAATTCCTAAAAAAGAAGGAAAACTGCTCATTAGCTTAATGAGCAGTTTAGGCAAACTCGCCGGTCTGTCACATATGAAGAACTTAAATATGAATCCGGAGTCACAAGTTCTGGTACCGCTCTTCATAAGATCTGTTACCATCCATTCTTTACGATCCTTTTGAGACAAGCCCCAAAACATTTTGCGTTGTGCTGTTAAAGCCGAGATATGAAACATCATGGAGCAAAAGGTTTTGCATTTGCACCGATAAACTGCAATACTATCTATGTCAGACTGTGAAAGGTTTCGTTCTTTGATTGATATTGGCTTGTTTTCTATGGGTTTTCTTTTTGTTGATGTGTAAACTGCTCGCTCTTTACCGACCTTAGTTGATTTCCCATTCAGCACACTTTCACTATTTTCGTCACCCACGGAGTGCGAACTAAAGCTTGCTTCAAGGCTTTGCGTTATCTCATTGAAGTCAACACTTGTGATCTTTCGCGAACTAGACCCTTGCGTGTTTATTGTGTGATCAGAGTCCGATGAGCGCTGAGTCGCGCGAGAGTCGCTAGGCTTTTGCAAGTTTGCAGTCATTGGAGTTTCTGCGCTTTTCGAGTGCATTGGCGTTTCAACGCACGGAAAGCATAATATCTCATCGTCGCAAACTGTTTTGTATAGCGATGAGCGAGGAGCGTTAACTGGCGATGAGCGAAATACGTCTGTTTCTATTTCTATGATATCGTCTTCCTTCTGGGTGTAGTATACTGCAGGCTGGGAAAGGTCAATAACTTCGTCGATAGCTTCGTCAGCTATTCGCCAGAACGGGCCCATCAGAAAAAAGGTCAAAAAAAACTTATGAAGCCGATTTCCGTGAAATGAAAACGACGAGAGTTCATTCCGAGTTTCGTCAGGGGCGACAGCCGATGACTTTGAATTTGAATATTACGGTCGGTCATATTAAATTCGTCGGATCGATAGACCAAACTTTGTCCAATAACATCAATCTGTACTCTCAAGTTCCCGGATCGAGTGGAGATGTCATCAATCGAAATCGAGAACTTGAATGCAGATTCGAGTTCTTTGTCGCGATCGGCCCGTCCAATAAAATATTTCGATTCGCAATTTTCGGATTATGATGACGAGACCACGGAACTTATTGAAACTTCATAAACTCGACCAGTCTTCCTCACAATTCAAAACCTACTTTGCATAACCCTGCTTACAGCCCATCACCTTTTTCCTTTACTTTTTCGTGAATAAAAAAATGGCAACTGCAGATCAATTTCGCGCGTTGATGAGCACAGGAAACATAATACAGCAGCCCGGGAAGCAGTGGTCAGTTGAGCGCGTACATACCTGGTTTACAGGGCCATGCGCTGCGAGTCTCTATTTTTCTCGCCGGAGCCGATGGCAGTACAGTTCAGAAAAACCTGCCGCTTTTACCAGCAAACGCCGATCAGACCTTGCGTATCTCTTTCGCAGGCAATACGTCAGCCGGAAGCGGCACATCGGTGTTTCTGCTGACAGCGAGCGACCGCGCGCATGAGCATATCGCTGTCAGTCTTGACGCTGAGAATATGCTAATCAGCAGCGTGGCGCCCGCTTACACCACGCGCAAGACCAGACTCGATGAGCTGGTTCAATGCTCAGCAGGGAACAAAGGTCCTGCTTACAGTTCTTTTTTGAATAAGATGTGGCGGAATTCCGAGAACGGAGACTTCTGGAAGTGTCCTGAGAAATCAATAGAAGTCTTCAGTATCTTGGACGAAACGATGGATACGGAGATAGGTGGCACAGCGGTGCTTCCAGCTGGGGTAAGTTCAAAATTCTTTGAAACCTTTGTCATATATTTTGAATAAAATGTCATTTTTACATATTTTTTCTGCGTCTTAAAGAGCTTGAACAAAAAGTCGCATTAGCTTAATGAGCAGTTCTGCAAAGTTTCTGACCTTTGTGCTTTTTTACAGTTTGCATGAAACCTTCTGTCATAATATGACATGTGTGAATGTTTTACCCGATAAATTTGATGTCTGACCAGAGCCTGAACAAAAAGTCTCATTAGCTTAATGAGCAGTTCTGCAAAGTTTCTGACCTTTGTGGTTTTTTTACAGTTTGCATGAAACCTTCTGTCATAATATGACATGTGTGACTGTTTTGCCCGATAAATTTGATGACTGACCAGAGCTTGAACAAAAAGTCTCATTAGCTTAATGAGCAGTTCTGAAAAGTTTCTGACCTTTGTGGTTTTTTTACAGTTTGCATGAAACCTTCTGTCATAATATGACATGTGTGACTATTTTACCCGATAAATTTGATGACTGACCAGAGCTTGAACAAAAAGTCTCATTAGCTTAATGAAACAAAAAGTCTCATTAGCTTAATGAAACAAAAAGTCTCATTAGCTTAATGAGCAGTTCTGCAAAGTTTCTGACCTTTGTGTTTTTTTACAGTTTGCATGAAACCTTCTGGCATAATATGACATGTGTGACTGTTTTACTCGGTAAATTCGGTGTCTGACCGGAGCTGCTCAAAAAGGCTCATTAGCTTAATGAGCACTTATCTCATTTTGTCTCATTCATCGGAGCATACTCGTGCGGGAGGCTGCTGCATTCCTAAGCGTTCGGGGTGTAACCAGGAGATTGGGTTGTCAACATTGTCATTGGGCACAACCGACTTTGATTCACTAGTGAAGCTCCCCAACGGCTGGACCGCGTGCAAGCTGAAGAAGAAGGCAAAAACGTACCTTGCCAACCGTAATTGATCAAGACCAATGTTAATAAATATGTATATGTGCGTATTGTGTGTGCGTATTGTAAATAAATAGCGCTGCCAGCTGTCTGCACGCACGGGGTGGGGAACGATTGTAACACATAGTGCATCAATGTAAATGAGACTGCGATAAATTCGGCGTCTGGCCGGAGCTGTTCAAAAAGTATCATTAGCTTAATGAGCAGCTGTGCAAAGTTTCTGACCTTTATGTTTTTTTCTTTACAGTTTGCTTGAAACCTTTACAACAGAAAGCTTGACAGCATTGGTTTGACCATCATACTCCAGACGTATCAACGGTTTTATTACCATCTTTGTATATGTAAATAATATGTTTTTATAATGAATAAGAGTATTGTTTCGAATTGCTCATTGACCTAATGAGGTGTTTCCTGTTAGTGACTAACTTTGTACTTTTATATTACAATATATGTTTATAGGTACCAATGACACCTGCAGCAGAAAGCGAGCTGGCTGCTAGTCGTGGTCCGGGCGGCTCATTGTTGGCTTACAAGCCTGGAGAGACAGCGAAGGCGGCCAAAGAACAGAATGCTGAGCAAGCAGCGCAGGACTGGCAGTCCTTGCTCACTTTGCCGAAACAGCGGCGTTCTATATCTCATTCTAATACGATTCGGTACCAGATTGAGTATCACCACCGGTACCCCAGAGTCGTTAACGCCAAAGACGTCAAGGGGTGTACCTTCAACATATCTATCCAGTACATTATACAGGCTGAGGACTACGTGCGCATCAGGGATGAGGACCGTGCGCAAGTCGTGAACCTGAAAGAGAGCATGGCTTGGAACCCACACTCTTTTCAGAACATCTCCCTGGTGTACGTTGTATGGGCGGACACTGGGGAGCACCTCACAAGCGCGGAGGAGTTTGTTTGACCCCAGTCAGGTGTACGACGCGGCAAGTATCGTTTCGTGTGCTTCGGGCACCAACATAGCCTCACCGCTCGGCGGGAGCTTCACGCTGAACAACCAGATAACGAAGCTTTTCAGCAGATCGAGTGCAAATTGTATTTTAATCTACAGTCTAACATGGTCCGATTCTTGGCTGACGAGCAGAACAGCGTCGACCAGAGCGTGAAGGGCAAGTCGCACCAGCAAATCATAAAATCCATGCGAGTTGGCATGCAGGTGATTTCTGAGAAAATGATGTAACTTATCCATCTTTGTCACTTAAAGCTCTTACTTACTTAAAGCAAAAGAATGTGACTGACCGTAATTTCTCGGCAAACCATGCAGGCATCGAAGGGCCCGCTCCACAAACTCTATTGGCATTGTGGCATCACGGAATGGGACGTTGCGCGTCAAGACTGGACGGAGGACGGCCTGGTGAAGCAGTTGGAAAATCACGATCCCAAGACTTTCAGGCTTCCAAAAGCAAGGAAGCATGTCTACGGCAGGCTGTCGAAGGGGGACTGGGCCAATGTGAATGACTGGCAGCTTTTCGGGGGAGATGTTAAAAGTGGCAATTGGTTCCCGGTCTGGAGCTTTTTGACATCGGCTCAGCAGATGCAGATTAAGGCGGAGGTGTTGCAAACGAATCACATCTCCTACGCCAACGACTACGCAACGCATTGGTCGGTCGCTACAATGCGTCAGGATACTTGGGACCAGATTGTTAAAATCATGCATGCGTACAGCATGTGTAATCTGAAGGGGCAGACTAAGACCCCCACCAAGGGGTCGAGTAAGAAACGCAAGATCTGGGCTCCGGACAGTGAGATCGTTGACATGACTACCGAGACGTCTGGAACGGAGGAGGCGTTGAAGGATGTAGGTGTCGACCTCAAGAAGAAGAAGTCAGGTACCAAGGCCAAGTCTAGGCGTGTTCCTCGAAGCGCCGGCAACACGTTGAGTGTCGGTCAGCCGGCACAGCCTTTGCAGCAGGCAATCGTGAAGGAGAGCGAGAAGAAGGAGTTGGGCATGCCCCTATTCCAGACGATGCTCGGGTTTCACTCGGACGTGGAGGTTGATTACTTGAACGGCGTTCTGAGGAAAGTCCTAACCACTGAGATCACCATCCAAGAGGCGATTGAAACCCTGAAGAGGTTCAAGAACCAACGCAACGTTCAGGCCTGGATCGTGTCGCAATCTGGGGTGGAGAATTGGGATGCTTTTGAGAAGAAATACGGTGAGACTTGGGCTTGCCAGGAGGCCATCGAGCGATGCATCAAGGCGGTGAAAACCGGCAAAACTGGGCGAGGGGGGAGTCAGCTCACGGTTCCCAAGGCCATCGGCCAATTCGTTTCAGACTGCAACACGTGGCTGGCCCGGTGTAATGCCGGAGAGGGAGACCTCGGGAAGCTGCCCGTGAACTACGTCCCCAATACAGTTAAGGTGCGCGTTCTTTCAACATTCTTTGTTGTAATATATAGTCGTGCTCCTCATGTAGTTGCATAATTTATTGCTCTAGCAATTTTGGGTCATTCAAATATTAACAAGCGGTTTGCGGTATAATAGGTGCCACTTCCCTCCCCCCTTGTGGAGGATGGTAACGAGGCAACCGACGAGAAAGAGTACGAGGAGAAGACGGTTCAAACCGGCTACATGATCTACAAAGACGAGTTGACGAAACTCGAGTCTGTCCCGAAGATGCATTACGTGGGGACGATAATGGACGTTATTTACGACTTCGATACAGAGGTGTCAGAGCACGCGTTATCCGATGCCGACCTGATCAAGTTCATAGATGCCTTTGCGGCGCTCACCACCTCGCCGGACCAGTGTCTACACTGGGACATATCCGGACTCGTTGAGACCGTAGTGCGTGCGGTGCCGTCGGGGATGAGACCGCTCTCCGAATCGTCCCATCGAGCCCGGTTCACTCCGATACCGCCCTTCGGGCGGTACCGTCGGTCCCAAGACCGCCCTTCGGGCGGTCTCATCGGTTCCGGTTTGGCATGATACCGCCCTGCGGGCGGTGCCATCGGTTTCGGTCCAGCTCGGCTCTGACCCTCATTCCGGCGCGTCGGTTCTCATAGTCTTTTTCGATACGTTTCAATCCAGGCGAAAATTCTGATTGTACTGAAAACTGACCGTACGTTCGATAGCTTGAAATGACGGCATTTCACTCCTCTACACATGACTCAACAGCAACACAATCGAACGATAGCTTTCTCTCAGCCGCGGTCATTTCGTTGAACCAACTGCCGGGGATTTTGATTTCGACGCCTAGCTCCACTTGTTCTTTTCCATCATACTGCACAATAAAGTGGTCGAGCGATACTAGTGTTCTATCACCTGCTGTTTTTTTCTTTACCATATTTGTGACTATGTGTTACCTTCAGTACGGCTGTTATTCGCTCACTGAGAGGAGCCCTTACAGTCCTTGAAAAACATTTTGAGAGAGTGAGAGAGCCCAAGTTTCGTCTCAAGAGTCCACTTGTCACGATTACAACGTTCAGCGTGGGAGCGGGCACCACAACCAGCCGAACTGACGAGTCGATCCGCCGGTTCCGATACACGATGAGACGGACTCGATATTTTTGGCATCGACGGTGCTGGGACACGATGAGACCGTGATATCTCTAGGTCCGTCGGGTCCGAGACCGTAGCTAGTTCAGTATCGATGGTACTGGGACGTGGTGAGACCGCGTATTATTTGGGTCCGTCAGTTCCGGTACACGATGAGACCGTCCAAAAAACCGTACCGTCGGGGATGGGACCGTGGGGGTCCGTGCGTACCGGATCCGAATCCGATCCTGAACCGGTATGTACCAGTGTCGACACTGCGCCGGACTGGACAATATTGATATTTTGTGGGTTTGCTCAGCAGACCGGGTTCCTGAAGATCCTGGAGAGCAAATGCAACGGTGGGGCCCAGCGCATATGGTGGCGCAAGGAGAACCAGGATGTGGGTGCCAACAAAGCCATCCGGTACAATGTCCTCGAAGCGGCTGTCATCGGGTTCCAAATGGCGGACGTGGAGTCCGGGGAAAAATCCACTCGCAAACCATGGATGTGCGACTTTGACTTCTCGACGAAGGAAGCGGAGGCGAGCTCGAGGGCGAATTTGTTGGAGGGGTATTCTGTCGTCAAGTGGCTACTATCCGGGCCACTAGTCCTTACCCAAGGACTAGGCGGAAATGTACATTACGGCCGGATCATTGGGCCCTAGACCCAACACCATGCTTCAAAAAATCCTTTGGGACACAAACTAAGTGCCTATCTTTGTGGGAAGTTGAATTTCAAAGTTTGGGTACCCGTAATCTAGCCGCGGTTTAGGGCTATGGCATGCTCTAAATTTAATTCATTTGGCAAGTCCTTGGGGAAGGACTAGTGGCGGTGTGGCCCCTAATGGCCCCTTAGATGGATAGGGGGTGATGTACCACCACCCACACATCAAATTTATGACCCAATGTAAGGGTTCATAACCGTAAATGACTTATAACGACGATATATTATGCTCTCAACGCATGGTAAACACCACCACTAAGACGACAATGCTGAATTATGATATTTTCGACCCAAAATTCGAGCAAAATATTCAATAACACGCACCCTAATGGTTGGAAAATTCCCCCAAAAAATACCGAGGTATAGTTTGAAGTCAGATTTATGCATCACTATGCTCACTATTGGTAATATGTCTCATATACCACATCATATGGGCCATGCAAAGCTGCAATTTGGGCAATGTGGCCCCATACTTAAGCAGTTCCCGCTGATATAAATATGACAAGTACCATCGAGCAGTAGCCATATAGCGACCAATGACATAATCCCAACTCACCGCCACGCCCACCTATCATTGGGTAGGCTATACTTGTGCAATATTACCACTTGCGGCACCTATCTGGCACCTAGAGATCTCCCAAAAAAAATCATGAAAATCAGTTACTGAAATCAGCTTGGCGATTTGAATGGATTTCATGGAAATAGTAGGGTGCATGTCACATGGGCGTCCACCGACAACAACATGCGCCATCCCGTGGCCAATGGGGCATTAAGGGACTTAGTTTAAGTCACATTGATGACACAAACCGAGCCATAGGGTCACTGGCATTGGCTAGGTCGTCCCAAAAAAATCGACGGCGCTAGTCCTTCCCCAAGGACTAGTTTTCGATTTAGTCCTTGGGGAAGGACTGTCGGATAGTAGCCACAAGCAACCCTTCCGAGACAATGGGAAAGTGGTATGCGCTCACCAGAAGCCCCAACACCTGCTAATGGACCTCATCAACTGCCACATGATGGGACCCGCACCTTTCGCCCGGTTACACAACGATTCGTCACCCAACTGGATCTTGGATGCAGGGTGTGGGGTCGCGACGGCCACAATGGCAGCTCTCCGCGTCTCCGGTGCGGCTTGAACGCTGTCGCGTTCGACTCCGACCAAGACATGGTGCTAGCAGCCAGTCAGCGGCTGGGGAACATTGCCGACGAGCCGACTGACGATACGGAATGCATGTCACTCGAGGAAACGGCGAAGCTCAAAGAGGATGCACGCAAAGAGGAGGAAAACCTCCAAAAAGCTGCACAAGCGAGAGAACTCGCCGACATGGCTGCGGACCCCGACGATTTGATTGATGACGACCGTGAAGAAGGTGCAGCCCCTAAAGATGAAGGAGAACAGGGAGAAGGAGAGGCAGGAGAAGGCGCACCAGGAGACAATGATCCCCCCGAACCTGCAGAAGACGCACCAGCGGAGTAGATAGTGCACGCCGTGCCAAATGCCTGTCTTGAACCTGGAATGAACGCAGATACCGCGTAGATTGTGGTCGCAGTGCTAACGACTAGTCCTGAACATTAATAAACCACATGTAAAAAATGGAATTAGTCACCGCATCATATTTTGTATCGTGTTTACCACATTGATTGCATTGCATGTGCTTGTGAATTTATTATAAGCACGAATACGTACGTATCCGAGCAGATACCGCGTAGATTGTGGTCGCAGTGCTAACGACTAGTCCTGAACATTAATAAAACACATGTACAAAATGAAATTAGTCACCGCGTCATATTTTGTATCGTGTTTACCACATTGAATGCTTGCATGTGCTTGAGAATTTATTTAAGCACTCATACGTACGTATATATTAGCCTCATCGGCACCCGCGTTTATACGTGCGTCTCACGTCTCGTCGGAAAATACGTTATTTTCGTACGCCTTGGAATTATTTAGCTATCTATAATTAAATTGAAATATGACATTCCATAATGTCGGTTTCATCGAATAGCGTGTTCATAGAACGTCACCCACAATGAGAAGGTGCTTCGAGTGGCGATGGGGTTCATCCTGAACCTGCTGCCGCAGTGTGCGAAGAGGGCCTTCACGAGTATACCCGTCCCGAAGAGCCTCGATGAACTGCCCTGTGGTGGTAGTACCCCGCGCGTCCCGCGTCCTCGCAGCTTAGTTTGCCCGTATCAACCACAACAGGGGGCACCCGTGGGTGCCGGATCCTCTGCGGCCGTGATCTCGAGGGAGGTGCATACACAACCAACACCGGTCAGGGTAGATCTTGTGGTTTTCCATTCGTCCCCGCAAAAAACTGGTTGGGGTTGCCGTCGGAGTCGTGTGTGGGGATGACCTCCTCGATACGCATCCCTGCACGTCTGAAGAGCTTCCTCCACTGTGGCATGCGTGACTGAATGTCGGGCAGGAGAAACGCAGCCGAAGTGTTCTCTGGATCCAGTCGCCATTCCTGAACATATTTGCAGAGGACGGCTTCGACAGTGAGGTGGTTGCCGCCACGTGAGGGAGTGCACCACACGTTCAACCCCTTCCACCGCTCCTGCAGGCAGTCATCCCAATATCTGTTCACCAGTCGGTCACGCTCATCTGGTCCGCAGCATGCGTCCACGTCGAACTTCCCATATTTCGACTGTAACCGCTCAAACACCGATCGACATGTGCTGCTCACCGACAGTCTTCGCGGCGAAGACGTCTTCTTCGTTGAGGTCTTACGTGCCTTCGGGGCAGCGGTTTTCGCTGGTGGCGGATTGTCGGGGGAGGTAAATTCTGTCCTGGCGCCTCCTTTTGCAACATCCGCTTGGCACTTGACCGAATGCGAGAAGCTATCGTCGTGCCAGAGAGTTCCGCCAGAGTTTCAGCTGGCTTGTTCGGTGCCGCAACTGTCGGTGCTGACAGTTTGGCCCCCTTGCCCTTGGCGCGAGAGGCTCCAAGAGCATCGTGAAAGGGCATTGCCCCCTTTTCCAGAGCCGCATGTTGCCATGCGAAAGTTACTAAGGCAGCCTAATTACCGGTAATTTGGAAATGGGCCCCGGTAATACCGGGTAATTTACCGGTAATACTTTCGGCGGTATTACCAAAGTATTACCGCCTGCACGAAATGACCTAACTTTCGCCTCGGGGCGCGGAAACTGTTTTTGAAAATTTCTATGGATAGATAATGGTCATTAGAAGTGTTTGGGTTTGTGCTATAGCACATGCTAAGCAATGTGAGTACATAATCAAGCGAAGCATTTTGCAGAGATGTGCAGACAGAAGTGAAAAATGTGATTTCAGATTTTTGAGACGCTGAGACTCTGAGACGTAATAATGCGGTGAGATGTAATCAATGCGGTGAGATGTTATCAATGCGGTGAGATGTAACAATACGGTGAGATGTAATCGATGCGGTGAGATGTAATAATGCGGTGAGATGTAATCAATGCAGTGAGATGTTATCAATGCGGTGAGATGTAATCACTATTATTACATTTGGACATTTTAATGATGCTCCAACCAACAACCAAGTTGTTACAACAACCTACACTCGCCACGCTCCAAAGTGAGCACATTAGTGAAGCCATGCCGTCAAGTCAGAGTAGATTGGAATATCATTATCGATGAGTGCAATAATCACTGAAAACATATTCATATGGTGCTTTAAAGTATACATATTACAACCGATTGTTGTACCGAAGCATCAAAGCTGCCTGTGTCTGTGCTCATCGATACTACGTACATAAATTATTAAGAGACAGTGAGTGTGCAAAAAAAGTAGCAGGCTAAGCCTTGCGTATGTATGCCCAAAAACCCACAGGTTGCAATTCAAGTGAGTCGATGTCTGCATATTGGTCAAGAGACAATTTTGAGCCGCGAACCCCTTCATCCCACAATATATCGTGGTTGTGGCGCACTCGTTTGGGAGCATAGTTCATCAATTTGCCAAGCTCCCAACCTTCCGCCTCCCACAACATCAAAATAAAAAGGCCAGTCAAGGTCTCCGCACTCGACAAAAAAGTTGCCGGCTTTTCCAAAGCCTTGAAACCTGTTGGGCAATCGAAAACCTTGCGGTGGTCAACCAACTCAGGCTCTGTAGTGTCCATGTCCTCTTCTTCCTCTTCTTCCTGCGGAGCTGCGGTGCTTGCCGGAAGCTCGTCATCTGAGGAATCCAACTCGTTTTCAAAACTCAGTAATACCTCATCCTGCTCGTCCACTGGGAGCACTGTTGTCAAATACTCTCTGAAAGATACTTTCAATTTGAATTGTAACACCAGATTTGTGAAGCAGTAAATGGCTTTCCTCACGTTTGACAACCTGAAGCTGGCACGCGCCTTTGAGTGTACCATGTCTGCATTTTTGTTGATACGTTCGATGCCGCAGGCCTGATTCAAGACTTGTAAAACGTTTACGGCCATCTCTACGAAGGCGCCACACTCTGGACTGACAACATCGAGAGATTGGAAAAACACCAGAGGGGAAGGTATCAAGTGCATGTGCTGTAAACAACACAAGAAGTAAGAAAACTTATTAGACTTCTGCTCGTCATTTAACACTCTGTTTATCTTCGCTCCCATTGCGGTACGAACGTGCTTGTCACCGAAGCCAGGCTGGCCACGCAGGGGAGTGCTCAAAGCGTCCTATCTATAGATGTCTTTGGGCACTCTGTGCACGTTGCCATAGGAAGCTTTCCAATCGACTAAATCGACGCCCCCAGGAGTGAGGGACATATCGTCCCCACAAGTATCCGCACCGGGTGCCATCCCTGATCCGATCGAGAACTTTGTAATGAAAGCGTGGACTGTTCGAGGTCCAGGTCGCTCGCTCTCTAGCACACCCGAAAGCTTGGCGTGCTTTCGGGTGTGCCGCAACGTTTCTAGTTGATCCATTGCGAAAAGGCTATCGCCGCCGATCTGGTCATCATCTGGTAAAATCGACGGTAATCTGAGCTCGAATCGGTAATTTACCATGGTAATACTGCATTACCATGGTAATTACCGGTAAGATCCTTAAGTATGGGAGGAACCCGATTATGGGGCTCGGTAATACTCGGTAATTTACCGGTAATTACCCTCCCGGTAATTACCAAAAAAAATTACCCGGCTGCCTTAAAAGTTACCCTCTTCATCATAAGGGCTGCAGTGGCCTCCACCGGTAGGTCCGCGCCGGGGCACTCTGGCACCCCTCCAGCGTCTGACTTGACCTTCACTGGGAGACCCACGCCGGGGCACGCTTGCACCCCTCCAGCGTCTGCAGTGACCTCCGTCAGGAGATCCGCGCCGAGGTGCTCCTGCACCCCGCCAGCGTCTGTAGTGACCTCCGTCAGGAGATCCGCGCCGAGGTGCTCTTGCACCCCTCCAGCGTCTGTAGTGACCTCTGTAGGGAGATCCGTGTCGAGGTGCTCCTGCACCCCTCCAGCGTCTGTGTGGGACTCCATGACCAGCTCTGCCAGCTGTAGGGTGTCCACCGCGTCCAACCAGCTGTCCACCTCGGCAAGTCGAGGTAACGTGCCTAAGGCCGGACCCTCGATAAAGAGGTCAGATGCATCCAGCACCGATAGTAGTGGATCTTAGTTTCGGGAGGTCAGATTTGGCGTCCAAAATGCCAGCTTCTTGTAGTCCCTCCCGCGGGGGTCTTGGCTGCGTAATCTGGCCTACGCGATAGTGCGTCAGGTACCAGCAGCAGCGCTCCCTTCACATACTCCATGCGAGGGACGCCCACCTCCACGAGGTCCATGTACCACCGTGCCTGGCGTCGGCTCAGCTCCCTCCCTGGCTCCATCGGCGATTCCAGAGGTCGATGGTCACCTTGCAGCTTAAAAGCAGTGAAGATCAGGTAGTGCCGCCAAGTTACCGTGGTACAGTGGTGGAGTCCACAGAGTTCCCTTTCTCCCGTGTGGTAATTCTGCTCTGCTGTAGAAAATTGTCGGCTCTCGTAGGCGATCACCTTGAGGCCTTCACCACAGTCCTGCATCAGAACTCCCCCCGGCGCTACTCCACTGGCGTCGTTTTGCACAAAAAACGGGGCCGATCCATCAGCCGCTGCTTTGGACAGGAGCATCCACGAGGGCAGCCTTCAGCTCCTCGAAGGCCCATTGCTGTTCCGGGCCCCACTTCCACTCCACATCGTTCTTGGTGAGCATGGTAAGGGGCTGTGCGATGTCGGAGAAACAGTGGATGAAACGTCGGTAATGCCCAGCCAAGCACAGGAATTGACGAACGTGGGTCGCATTCTCCAGCGCCAGCCAGTCTCGCACCGCTGCCACCTTGTCATGCTGGGGTTAACGGCATACTTTTTGAGGGACAGCTGCTGCGGTGTGGCCTGTCGATGTCATTTTTTCCAGGAAACCTGTTTCGCTCCTTTAAGGGAAACGAAATGAAAAACAGCATATTTCTGAAAAAGCTGCGAAGCGTCGTTAATATAAACGAATCTTTTTGCGACACGACAAATAAAAAAACCTCGCGACACAATCGAGAGGCTACCCGCGCGCGGGAGCGGGAGCGCCCCACGCGTGCATACCACCATCACGCGCACGGGAGCGGGAGCGCCCCACGCGTGCATACCGCCATCACACGCGCGGGAGCGGGAGCGCCCCACGCGTGCATACCGCCGCCATCACGCGCGCGGGTGCGAGAGCGCCCCACGCGTGCATACCACCATCACGCGACCGCGCGGGGGCGAGAGCGCCCCACGCGTGCATACCACCACCGCGCGCGGGGGAAGCGCCCCATGGGAGGAAGGGGCGGGGGTGGGTCGCCGATCCCCCCACAGCCGAAAATGGGAATTATAGGTTTGAGCCCCCCCCCCAAAACGATCGAAACTCGGAGTCTGGGGGGGTGGTGCTCAAATTATGCGATTGTTCTCTTCGTACGTCACACCGTGCACAAAGTGGTGTCGGCCGTCGAGCGCGCGCTTGCGACAATCGAACAGATTCCCGTAACGGATGCCATACGCCACGTGGTAGAACTTGAAGCACACCTGCGACGACAAAGCGTTAAGTGTCAGCTATAAAAGCACGTTCCTTATCCTCAAAGACCCTTTTTCAGCAATCCTTCACGCACCATCAAGATGGGCACTCAGCTGCCTAATCCACACTCGCACACGAAAGTTGACAAAAGTACATGCTGTTCCAGTTTGTTCTTCCGTTCATTCGGGCCAGGTACAACAGGCGAATCCAAGAATACGACGCGGGCTTCATGGACCGCTTACCATACATACAGTGCGTACATGTCAATGTGAGAGGGAGCTGCCGCATCACTTGGCGGTATCGTAGTGCGTAGGGGTGACGCCCTCTGGGATTCTCTATGAACCAATAATCTGGTTGCAGGAAGTCAAATGCTTTTCAGCGCCCGGCGAACAATCCTGTCGGCTTGCAGAAGATCAGGTGGTCCACCACGCAGTGGTGCGCGCCTGACTGTACTGGATGCAGGGAGGGCTAGCTCAGGTGACATTAAAACACCCTGGTGCATATTGCTGATAGTCCCACTCCAGGATGTTTTGAACATGGGCAGGATGTCAAGTGGGCTCAAATTCGAGGGTCACCACTGCCCAGTGGAGAAACAGTTTAGGAACTCTCTTTCTACTGAACCAGTGCTGCTGAATAGTACCAGAATACGGGGTACGGGGTCTGGTCGTTGGCTTTACGAGCACTACTGACAACTCTGTCACCAGCACCTCTAACCCATTTCCCGCAACTTTTCGTCACGTTCCCAGGTTGGGGAGATATCCTGTTCCATCTGTTCGAGTTGCTCCGATTCATCACAGGGGTTGGTGATGAGATGAGCCAGCTTCACTCCAGTCTGAACATAATGGTGACTACGCTGCCCCCGCCGTCGGGTTGCCTCATCGCGGACTTGAGCTTCCATGCGCAGCCTGGTATCCTCAAAAATCTCGGAGTTGTTGCAGCATGGCTCCACGTTCTAGTTTATTACGAGTTCTCTCTGAGCGTATCCTCGAGCGAGAATGCGTTTCACATGTGCCTCCTTCTTGTCGTCCATTGCGACTTCCTCGGGTATCGCTGGATGATTGCGCGCAGCGAAGGTGTCTCAGCCGCTGGTGTAGGGTTTGAGGCGGTGCTGAGCGAACACGTCGTGTATCCGCCAATGAGGGGGGAAGACGGAGGCGGTACGTTACTGGTGCCCCCCTGTCTGCTTCCGGCATATCCATCTGCATATCGCCGAAGAAACGCTCCACCACCGGGGCTGGTCCGTGCCAGCGCTTGGTCAGCTTTCCGCAAATGGAGCGGTCCATCACCTTCTCAGTAAGATTTTTCGCCTCTGTCTAGACCGAGTCCCTGACAGCGTACTCCCGCTGTCCGTGCTTTCGCGCTGTCGCTGCTGGGCCAGCTCCAACCGCTGTCTAGTGTCTCGCAATTGTGACGAAAGTTTCGTGGCCACTTCATAGGCGGTGCCTACTCCCCCTTTTCGTCGCCCAGCGGTGGATTGAGCGGCTTCCAGGAACACCTCTAGCTGCGACGGCGGCGAGAATCTGAGAACAGCTCGAACGGCGTGAAGTCCGTAGGTAGTCCTTCATCTCCCCTTGAAAATAATTCTGCCGTGCACTTTCAATCACACAGTGAAGTGCGCACTCAGTTTAAACCCGAGAGGGCGATCCTCTGCCAGAAGACAAAATGACAAGCCCTTGAGGCTTACGAGCATTTCACACGCAAGCATCGTGCAGTGGCGTCGAAGGGGAAGCAGTAACTGACGCCTCCTCTGACAAAAACCCGAAGTCCCGTTGTGAAAGAAGACGTTCAGTCTTGAAGCTTTCGAAGTGTTCAAAACGTACAGGTGACGGACTTTTAACAGCCAAATTGTGATAGACAGATTTTCGTGAAGATGATTACAGATATTGCAAAGTATGTATTTTCTCATTTCAGATTATTTTTATCTCTTGGCTCATGAATTTACACAGCTTTTGCAGTATGCTTTACATTATGACAGCCTGCTACAGATTACCGATGATGGATTACCGTGACGACGATGATGGCACCAGCTGTGGAAGCTTACATTTCTGACTCAAGAAGCTTACACGACTCACATGCATGTGCCACAGTGAGATGAGATGCCAAGATTGACATTCCGATCGTAGCACGCTAGTCATGATGAAGCGTACAACGAGTTATCTCTCGTGTAGCACATGTTTCGGACAATTTTACAGTGAATGAATACTCAAATATTATATGAACATATACTCAAATAATATACAATTCATATACTCGTGCCTGTATGCAGCGATATATTGTTGACTTAGGACTAAGCAGAGTCCATGATACCTTATGGTATCAAAACTGAGGCTTATGCGATGTATGCTACCAAGTAGGGAACGCTAGGTGGACGACATATGCCGACAACCTGTAGAGCGCTCTCGCATGTTTTGAGTAGGCCTTGTCGCTTAGGCAAGCACGCGTAGGATCTCGACTTGGAATTTGCCGAAGGAGTATGATCGCGTTTAGGTCGAGGTAATTTCTTTTGGGCCCACTTCGGCGTTCGCAAGCGCAAGAGATGTGCAATATGCACTCTCCCTTGAAACCTTTTTGGGAAGTTGATGCGCTTGTGCGCTCACAAGCGCTCCTGTTCTTGTTGTTTTACTTTTTACTTTTCGCACTAACGCTAAATGATGATGTATTAATTTGTTTTGATTTTGTTTACTTTCTTTGCGCAAGAAAAGTCCAAGCTATTTCTTCATTTTGACAAAAGAGAAAAGTTGAAAATTGATCGAAGTGTCTCACCCGTATAGCTACTTCTATTGAATCAAATTTAGCAGACTGCTCTGCAGTCTGGTCAGCGTATTGGGCTGACAGCTGCTTCTGAGCACTTGTCATGGTCTCGAGTTGTTGAGATATGCCATGTACCGTGTGTCATGGTCCTCGCCCTGAGGGTGGAAGAACTATGCTTCCTGAGCTTGGGGGTGTTGCCGCATGACCTTTTCCTCAAAAGTCACAAAGACGCCGGCGGAAATAAATTTGAAAATTCATGCTTTCGATGCGATGCCACACACACATACACATGGTTTGGATCGTATATGACAGTATCTGCTGGATGTGGGCTGCCCACGCTTTGCTCCTAGGAGGGGGCGGGGAGGGCGGCAAAGGACGTCGAATTATCCCCCCGACTTACCTTTCAGGTCTTGGGGGATTCGGACCCCCTAGGAGCAAAGCGTGGACAGCCCTGCAATTCCTGGTGCTCCATTTGTATACCTTTGCAACCGATGTGTGAATTTTCATTGTCGTGTGAGACGGGCGGATGGTCCTGAAACACATTTCGGATTATCGTATGTTCGATATCACCCAAGTGACGACAAGTCATTATTGATATATATATATCCAATCTAAAAGTAAAACGCTAAAATGTTGATGAACATTTCGCTTAAGTATGGGAAACCATTTAACACGTGTTGTCCCCCCCCATTTTGGTTTTTTTCTCTCTCTACACAATAAACGTACAAAACGCTATATAGACGCGAGATCCATGATCCAAGCGGCATATCGACGTGAAGCCATGATCAAAGCCGATGCTTTGATGATGTCCCATAGGTTGTGGGCTGCCCATACCGGTTTACATCCATGGCTTTATAAACATTTACGTCCGAACGACACCCCCAAATTGTGATGGCAATTTATTGGATAGATTGGCGGATATAATGCGTCATAGTGATATATCCCGTTATGATATATCCGTACTACGCGGCGAACACGGTTGACTGAAACAATCTTAAGTGTGATGATGAACAGATACACACGAAATAGGTTTTAGTTTCCTGAAACCTAGACCCCGGACGGACTGCAAGTGTCACTATCATCAGACAGTCCAGTGACACACGGGCTAGGGGCTCACCTAGGGAGTCTGTTAGGGCCTGCACCGAGACTCCCGGTCTAAATCAAGTCAACCGCGATGAAGCAGGAACGCATGAACTTCTACTGCCTTCAGGTGGATGGCATCGTCGTCACGGCGATGCTAGTTTAGAGCCATTTCTTTGCGCCATCACGCCCTTCATCTCTGGTCAATGGCAATATATGAATTCATGCAAAAGTGAAATGTTCGACATTTGAATGCAACGGAAAGTCATTAGTTTCGGATGGGAATTTGTGACGCATACTTTACGTCCAGACAGAATGCAACACGACGTTTGCAGATAATCCGCAGTAGTACAAATTGTCCGGACCAACACGGCGATTCAGCTCTGTTCCTTTTGCATCCCCACCTCACCCAATCTGGGGGGCTCTAGTGACTTTGTTTTAGCATGCATGGACAGATCTGAACTTCACAGTAAAAACATGACTTCATCGACAAATTAATGACGGACAGACACGTTTATAATGTACAGTCATTCAGTGATGCCTGATTGGCAATACGTGGATTTGTGCAGTCATGGGGACAATAAACCCCACCCCGAATAAGGTTTTGTTTTTGTTTTTGGTTGGGGATTCGTGCAATGAATGTAGACTATGCACTTATGTGATCAGGGTTCTCCTATGACAACAACTTTCGTACTCTCCTGCTTACGGGACCTATAGTACAAAAATCCTCCCACAAGACCCACCGCGGCCACTCCTCCAATTGCACCACCGACAACAACACCCATGTCAGTAGACGAAGAGCCGCTACTGTCGTCAGAGGATCCAGAACTTGTACCCTCCTCACTTGCCGTGCTCGCTGGAGGCGGCTCTTCGGAGGACGCCTGTGGGCGTGGGGGAGACGCGGGCGGTGCCACGTATAGCGCACATGTGCCGTTCTGCGCGAAGTAGAGCTTCGTCATGTACCCAGTGCTATCGAACTCCGGGCCGGCGCACTCATCGCATGCATCAGAGGTGAAGCCCACATAGCATTCGCACATGCCGATCATAGGCTGGCAAACGCCGTTGCTGCTGCAGGCATCTGTGTTGCGGGAGGGGCATGTCTGCCATTGCGCACAGCACTCAAAACAAACCGATCCCAACCGTCAGTTGGTGGAGGCGACGATGCTTGACCAGCATTTCTCAACCTGCAGGCTATCCAGGCGGTGCAAAGAGGGCATGCAAAAGCCTTCCATTCCTGCTAGAGTAACCTCTGGCATCCTGGCACCACGAGAAGGCATGGACATTGAGAAGAGAACAGAGCTGATGCCAGGAACTGTGCGCAATGATCTGCATGCTTTTGGGGCCCTCTACAGCACAATAAGTGTCGCTCCCATGCGACGGTTCAAGAAAAGGCGTTCCCGTGGCCACAAAATATCTACTTGTCAAGGTGTATGGATGCCCTGCGCACCTTCATTGATCCAAAAGGGCAGTCCAGCTGGCAGCAGGTGGACGGGTTCTGGCCCTCGGCACACACTTCGCCCACCTCGCAGACCGAGTTTCCACAAACATTTTCCCGCCCCGCCTGCACCCACACTCCATGCCGGAGGCTTAAGCCGCGAGTCGGATCACGGAGGTTTGTGGGCATCGGTGGAGCCCTGCCACTTGTACTGGGCAGAAATTATCGCTGACCACGATAATCATTCCATGGGTTGCAGGTGCGCTGGATAAGGAGCATGCTATTGGGAATTACAGGGCTTCCCATCTTTTCCCCACCATACAGCTATATCGCACATTGCAAGGCCTCCCATCTTTTCGCCACCATACAGCTATAACGCACATTGCAAGGGCCTCCCATCTTTTCCCCACCATACAGCTATAACGCACATTGCAAGGCCTCCCATCTTTCCCCACCATACAGCTATAGCACATTGCAGGGCCTCCACTTTTCCCCACCATACAGCTATAACGCACATTGCAGGGCTTCCCATCTTTTCCCCACCATACTATGGCTATAACGCACATTCACAGGGCTTCCACATCTTTTCCCCCACCATACTATAGCTATAACGCACATTGCAGGAGCTTCCCATCTTTTCCCCCACCATACATATTCTCTGCACATTGCAGGGCCTCCCATCTTTCCCACCATACAGCTATAGCATTGCAGGGTTTCCATCTTTTCCCCACCATACAGCTATAACGCATTGCAGGAGCCTCCATCTCTTTTCCCCCTACCATACAGCTATAATGCACATTGCAGGGCTTCCCATCTTTTCCCCACCCTTTAGCTATATCGCACATTGGGGAGCTTCCCATCTTTTCCCACCATACAGCTGCACGCACATTGGGAAGCTCCCCATCTTTTCCCCACCATACAGCTATACTTGCATTGCAGAGACTCCCATCTTTTCCCCACCACATACAGCTATAACGCACATTGCAACTTCCCATCTTTCCCCACCATACAGCTATAACGCACATTGCAGGGCTTCCCATCTTTCCCCACCATACAGCTATAACGCACATTGCAGGGCTTCCATCTTTCCCACCATACAGCTATAACGCACATTGCAGGGCTTCCCATCTTTTCACCATACAGCTATAACGCACATTACTTGGGCTTCCCATCTTTTCCCACCATACAGCTATAACGCACACTGCAGGGCTTCCCATCTTTTCCCCACCATACAGCTATAGCACATTGCAGGGCTTTAAAGCAACACACCATACAGCTATAACGCACATTGCAGGGCTTTATCTTTCCCACACCCCATACAGCTATAACGCATTGCAGGGCTTCCCCATCTTTTCCCACCCTTTTAGCTATAACGCACATTGCAGGGCTTCCCATCTTTTCCCCACCATACAGCTATAACGCACATTGCAGGGCTTCCCATCTTTCCCCCACCATACAGCATACCATGTCGTGAGGAAGTACGTCCTGGCTGGCAAGCACGCTTTGCTAGGGTGGGTGGCCGCCCGTCAGAGGCTTGCATGCGTAGCACAAGTGACTCACTGAAGAGAGCTGGCCGAGGCTGCTGCCAGCGAAGGTGTCCAGGAGATAGCCGGTGCTGACAACCAGGCCGTCAGAAGCTTCCGCAGGGGGCGGCGCGACCTCAAACCCCACAGCAAGTGACCGTGACTGGAGCAGGGCACGTCTCTTCTCCTGGGGGGTCAGCGATGTGACCTGAACGCACGCCCCATGTCCCTCCCCCCCCCAAGTGAAACGACCATGGTGCTAAATACGCGGCCTGAAATCTGCGATTTAGTGCGGGTTATCAAAATTCAGCCTGGACGCCATGAGGGCGCGTGTGGGCTGCGATGATCGTGACTGCGCGATCGAAGAGCGGGGTGGAATGACTCAGCTGCAGTCAATTAGTCCGGGAGCACTTGCTCAGCTGACTCAGGTGATGACTCAGGTGATGACTCAGGTGATGACTCAGGTGATGACTCAGGTGATGACTCAGGTGATGACTCAGGTGATGTCAATTTGTGCGGGAGCACTTGCTGAGTTGATAAATGACGTGCAACGACTCACGAGTCACGACGACGTGCGCCCAAGTCTAAGAGTGAGCGTCGCATTCGTGCTCGTGACGTGCTCCCCCCCGACACACCGAAGGGCACACACTGAACGGCATGAGATCGGCCAGCAAAAGCCAGCCCACCATCATCCCAGTGGATGTGAGAAGCAAATCAAGAGCAGGGCAATGGCACACACACACTGAACGGCATGCGATCGGCCAACAAAAGCCAGCTCACCATCATCCCAGTGGATGTGA
Source organism: Cymbomonas tetramitiformis (assembly GCA_001247695.2). Taxonomy (NCBI): domain Eukaryota; kingdom Viridiplantae; phylum Chlorophyta; class Pyramimonadophyceae; order Pyramimonadales; family Pyramimonadaceae; genus Cymbomonas; species Cymbomonas tetramitiformis. The sequence continues at coordinate 5,139 of LGRX02000657.1, read as the reverse complement.
GAAGCAAATCAAGAGCAGGGCGGGGCCGTGACAAGATACCACAAACTCATACATATTCCCAACCCAAATGCAAAGCAGCATGGAAAGATGATACGATGTGACCGATCATCGCCAAACAACTGCTGGTCTCTGGGTTACGGAGTGAGCGGACCCTGCTGGCATGCCCCCCAGTGGCTCACGGTCGATGGATGGGACCTGTTGGTCCATGGTTATGCCATGAATGCAATCACACCAAACAGCATGGATACCCCATGTCAAAAAAAGGAAACATGCGGGCACCTAAGTGCTCCCCACAAAAATTAAGGGAAAACGCAAAAGGTGGCACGCACACACTGAACGGCATGAGATCGGCCAACAAAAGCCAGCCCATCATCATCCCAGTGGATGTGAGAAGCAAATCAAGAGCAGGGCGGGGCCGTGACAAGATACCACAAACGCATACATATTCCCAACCCAAATGCAAAGCAGCATGGAAAGATGATACGATGTGACCGATCGTCGCCAAACAACTGTTGGTCTCTGGGTTACGGAGTAAGCGGACCCTGCTGGCACATACACACACACACCAACTTGGAGAGGCACAAGGTGCACAAAACAAGAATGCGGAAAGCAAGGCGCAAACGAACGAAATAGTTCTGCACAGGCAGCTTTGAGGTTTTAGGGAAGAGAGCGCGTGGACTGCCGCGATTGGCCGATTGGATCCAGTGTGTCGCCAGCAGGGCGCCCAACGAACACACTCAAAGCCGGACTCTGAAAATGCTGGTCATCGGCGCAGCAACCCTATCAAGCTGACGAAACCCTGTAGGATATCCAACGTTTCATGAGCGCACTGCATGCCCAGGAGGCAGCGGAGATACCCGCTCAATCTGGCCAGAAGGTAGTGGAGCGGCGACAACAGCGAAGCCAAGCTACAGAGCAACGGGGACGTGACCACATATTTCAAGTGAGGTTGATGAGGCTCCAAAGGCCCGAAGAGCGGAGCTGAGGCCTGCATGCGCAACATCTGTGTGATATCAACCCAGCGAGATCGCACAGTTCCACCGTGTCATCTATTTCCCGAAGCAGGACTTACCTGGACCCGGTCAGCGTTAACGTTGAGCAGCGTCGAGACGTCCTGCTCGAAGGTGGCGGTGTACTCGGCGTACTCGGCGCTTCCAGGGTCCTCCAGAGCCACCGCCTCCTCCTGCGACACCGCTGTCTGCACGGCGCCGGTCGTCTTGCAGCTCGAGTCGTCCCCGTCGCACACTCCGCACTCGTCCAGCTTCCCTGTGTAGCTCCGTCGTACAGCCCAGCCTTGGTCATTGGGCCCCTCCAGACCTCACCTGATTGGTGGAGGGAAGAGTGAGGACGTGGCTGCAGATGGAGGGGGAGGCGAGAGGGCCGAAGGCAGGAGGCAGGAGCGAAGGGCGGCGGTGGGCAAATCCGATGTGTTGTGGAGCCACCTGACGGGCAGCACATGAACTCAGCATCGAGGGTCCCCGGGCAGCACGTCCCGTCCAGAGCGATTATCACGGAATCGCCGCCGCACACCCCGCACACATCCATGCCGCTGGCGGAGGAGCAGCAGGCGCGCTGCCTGTCCAGCTTCTCCCCCTCCGCGCAGCACTCCCCCGAGGCCGCCACCAAACCGCTCTTGCAGCACTCCGTGCCATCCGTCGTGCAGTCCTCGCCGGCTGGTGCCTGCTGGGCTCCCCGCGCCCCTCAGGCTCGAAGGCTCTAGTTTCAGGTCCCAGTCCTGCTGGAGCAACAGTGAGGGCCTATATATATATACATATCGGGGGATGCCGCGGGTAACATGTGTGCACATGGGCACGTGGGCTTCATGGCAACAGCACCTGCAGCTCCTAGGGATAGTGGCGGCTCACCAGGGTGACAGTAGAGAGCGTCTCTGCAGTCTCCGGGCACAGATCGGTGTTGCATACACGGCTGGTGGACGGCTCGTTGCCGGAGCTGCACAAGGACGTCTCGGCAAATCCCCCTGATGACGTGGCGCACTTCACCTCTCGGGTCTGCCAACAACATCTCCCCTCGGCACTTCATGTGCGCGCTCCAGCTCGGCACCGCCCGAGATCACATCTCCCACCTTGCTGGCGTGTGTCACAAAAGGGCGGTCAAGCCACCCCTCGATGAGGCAACTTGAACCCTCCGCCGCGCGTATGCAGCCCTCCCCAGAAGGGTGCAGGGCCCTCGGCGCGTCTGCAGCGCCCCCCTAGAAGGATGCAGGGCCATCGGCGCGTCTGCAGCGCCCCCCTAGAAGGGTGCAGGGCCATCGGCGCGTCTGCAGCGCCCCCCTAGAAAGGTGCAGGGCCATCGGCGCGTCTGCAGCGCCCCCCTAGAAGGGTGCAGGGCCATCGGCGCGTCTGCAGCGCCCCCCTAGAAGGATGCAGGGCCATCGGCGCGCCTGCAGCGCCCCCCTAGAAGGGTGCAGGGCCATCGGCGCATCTGCAGCGCCCCCCTAGAAGGGTGCCACTCCCGGTCGCTAAGGACACCCGCAAAAGACGATGTTGCTGTGACATGCATTTAGGGCCTGTGAGGCCGGAGGGTCCTGCCTCCGCAGATTGGCTTGTGACGCGGAGGGTCCTGGCTCCGCAGATTGGCTTGTGACGCGAAGGAGGGTCCTCCTGGCTCCGCAGATTGGCTTGTGACGAGAGTCCTGGCTCCAGATTGGCTTGTGACGCAAAGAGGGTCCTGGCTCCGCAGATTGGCTTGTGACGCGAAGGAGGGTCTGGCTCCGCAGATTGGCTTGTGGCCTTGAAGGGTCTGGCTCCGCCAGATTGGCAGTGGCGCGAAGGAGGGTCCTGGCTCCGCAGATTGGCTTGTGACGCGAAGGAGGCCGTGGCTCCGCAGATTGGCTTGTGACGCGGAGGGTCCTGGCTCCGCAGATTGGCTTGTGACGCGAAGAAGGGTCCTGGCTCCGCAGATTGGCTTGTGACGCGGAGGGTCCTGGCTCCGCAGATTGGCTTGTGACGCGGAGGGTCCTGGCTCCGCAGACTCGCGCGATGCTTCAGTGGGAAGAGTGATTGTTGGCGGCCAGCTGGGAACTGCAGCAAATCAAAATACTGTTGCAGGAACGCTCGAGTTTCGGAGTGCCGTGGACTCAGGGGATTGGGTGTTGCACCTGGGTGCCGCTGTCACATGCGGCGGAGCACTGCCCCCAGGCGCCGGTCGTCCACACGTAAGTCTCGCAGGCGTTGCTGTTGCAGGTCTGCTGGGCCGCCGGCCTCTGCTCGGCGTCGCACAGGCTGTGCACCGCGCTCCTGCCCGTATTGTCACTCGTTGAGATGCAATGCTGGGCGCTTGCAAAACCAACGGTAAGGATGCCAAACCAGCTTAAGAGGCAATTGGGTGCCAAAGCTAGGACAAGGCATCATATTGGTGAGGGCACTTTTACAACAACACAGCCATGATCAAGCATGACGAGCCGTGATCAAGCATGACGAGCCGTGATCAAGCATGACGAGCCGTGATCAAGCATGACGAGCCGTGATCAAGCATGACGAGCCGTGATCAAGCATGACGAGCCGTGATCAAGCATGACAAGCCGTGATCAAGCATGACGAGCCGTGATCAAGCATGATGAGCCGTGATCAAGCATGATGAGCCGTGATGTCTAAGCGTTGAGCAGGAGGACATGCAGCTTCCAGAGGATGCCAAGGGGAGGCAGGGGGAGGCATAGGGGAGGCAGGGGGGGGGGAGGCAGGTTTTGTGGCAGACTGCGGAAGGGGGCCTACGTCTCATAGTACGTGTCTACGGGGTTGCCAGAGGAGTCCGCACACGCCACTTCACGGGTCTGGATGCCGCCACCGCAGGTCACATTACAGCGGCTCCAGGAGGTGTGCTTCCAGTAGTTCTCCGAGCACGCCTGCTCGTTGCACGCCTGCGACTGGTAAAGCACCAGGCTGCCGCCTGCCGCCGCCAGCTGGTCCGTCTCCGCTTGCGTCTCGCCCTGGCAGCTGCTCATCGCCGTCGCCACGGGAGTTCCCACATTACTGCCCTCCAGGCACTGCTCCCCCGACCCCCACAAGCCCACACACCATACTCGTATCATGCAGGGACCCTTTCAAGGCCCTCTCTGCCCCGTGGCAGGCGCACAGGACCTTGCCGGCTTGCCGCCTCCAGCGTGCGCGACTGCTTGCCATCCATACAGGTGAGGGTGGCAGGGGGCTGGGCACCTGCAGTGCGCGACTGCTTGCCGCCTCCGCAGGTGAGGCTGCACTCGGACCACACGCCGTAGGAGACCTCGTAGGAGGGACAGTCCCGGGTGTTGCACATCTCCTCAGTGAGCGGCTTGGTCTCCACACAGAGGCCGCTGTCCACCACGGTGAAGGTGCGCGTGTCCAGGCAGTCCATGGAGCGTGAGCGGACCCCACCCCCGCACTCAACTGCCTCGCTCCTCCTCGCCCCACCCCGCCACCTCTCATCAAACAGGAGCCAGCAGGGTCCGCGTTGCTGAAGGCCTTGCTTGTAGCACGCCGTGTGTCTTGCGACGGGGGGGAAGGGGGGGGCGGAGTTCTCACAAATTTTGATTCACATAGGTGTGTGCCCTGTGCCCTGCAGGCCCCCAAAAAGGCTGAGGCTGTCTGGTCTCCTTCACCGACCAGATCGCACTCTCATTAAGAACGACTCCTTGGGCCCCTCGCAGGTAGAAGAGGAGATGGCCTAACAAGGTGGAGAGAGGTCGCTCGACAGGAGGGGAGAGGGAGCCCTTCACAGGGGACAGAGGGAGCGATCCACCAGCAGGAGAGGGGGCACTTCAAAGTGTAGGGGAGGGCGCGCTCTGCAGGGAGGAGGGTGCAATTCACAGTGCAAAGGGCGGGGTGGGCGGGGGGCTTCACAGCGAGGAGAGGGGGGCACTTCACAGGGAAACGGAGGGGAGCTTCACAGCCGCGAGGACAGGGAGTACTTCACAGGGTAACGGAGGGGGCTTCACAGCGAGGACAGGGGAGCACTTCACAGGGAAACGGAGGGCTTCACAGCGAGGAGAAGAACTTCACAGGGACGGAGGGAGCTTCACAGGGAAACACAAGCCAAGACTTCAAATACCCAGAAAATCAGCATGCGAAGAGTGCTTGTATCGGCGCTGACGTTTCAACAGGTTCGACCAATAGCATTGGGGATAGCATATGAAAAAGGGGGGAA
>LGRX02000656.1:0-21921 GCA_001247695.2 Cymbomonas tetramitiformis | reverse complement strand
GTGCTGACTTGGCAATATTGGAGGCCATACCAGCTTTTCCTCCAATTTCTCTGACTGCTGGTTTTCCCACCAAAACTCACTTTCGGGTCAGGTATTTCTGTCAGTCATTTCTGTCAGACCCCCTTGTCATCTGGTCACATAAATGCCTGTCACTGATGACTGTCATCGTACCCGTCACTCGTAGCTCTGACGCGTCAGCATACTGTCTCGTGACTTACCCTAGCACAACTCTCCCCCCCTTTTAGGCGCGCGCTTACGTCCTCGCTAGCGTTAGAGTTCGCCTGTATTTACATTGTCTGGGGATCAACAAACATGCACAGTGATGCTGGCTTCTAAGCCTCGGGTTCTCGGGTCCCGTGCCCCTCAGTCCTCGGGTCTGAGTCCCCCTGGCTTCTAAGCCTCGGGTTCTTGGGTCCCGTGCCCCTCAGTCCTTGGGTCTGAGTCCCCTTCCGCGCTGGAGGTTTCCCTAGGTTCCGTCCCCGAATTACGCTGCCAACGCTTAAACGGTGCTGTCGCCCTGGTACTCCTCGCGCTTTGCGGGTCTTGCGCTGCTTTGCGCCCTGAGGGTTTTAGACCCCAGTATCTTGTTCCTGCATCGAGATCTCATCCGTCTGCGCTGTCAGGGTGGCGATGAGGTCCATGATAGCTGCTGCACTTTCCTCGCTCATGCGCTTGCCCAACTTCAGTCCACAGAACAGATGGTGCAATAAGGTGCGGGGAATCGCGTATACTGCTTGCGCTGACCCCATGCCTCGTGTTCTGGACGCTGAAACTCCTTCTTGCGATGTGTTCTCGTGCTTTCCCAGCACAGCTCTCGCGGGACATGGCGTTGCTTGAGTACACTGCAGCAGGGGTACGGGTAGCACGGCGTTCGTCCAGATATGTGTAGGTTTCATGTAAGGTGTCCCATACCTACAGTAGGAGACGGGGTGAGGATCGGGTAACCCCTTCATCACAGGTCGCGTGTGCAGCCCTCGCAGTGCATCCCCAGCTGGGTTCTCAATGAAGTAGTATGCTGGATCGTAGTACTCGATGATCTGCCGGGTACGTTTCACTCGTCGATCAGCCAGTTCCAGATCTGGTACTCCTATAGTCTTGGCCTTGCTGTACTCCTTACATGGTGGGCTCGCCCAGATCACGTCGAAGTGGTGTCGGGGGTACAGCTTGTAGTTCCAGTGGAGAATGTCCTCAGTGCATGTTGCTTGCCACTTGGGAAGAATATCCACTGTCACCACTTCGCAGCCGTCGAACTGCCGTTGGAACTGTTGCTCCACAGATCCAGTCCCACAGAAGAGGACGAGGATTCTCACAGGGTGTTGCACTGTTGTGAGATGTGGCTGGTACACCTGGCTGGCACCCTTACTGTAAACCTTCGGAGTGGGGGCTCTCATTGCCATGAGCTGAGCCCTCTGCTCCTGCTGCTGGCCGTGCGTCTCCCTACGCCTCTTTTCTGGAGCCCTCCTCTGCTTCTCCTCATCAGCCTCAAAGGCTCTCAGAGGTTCCAGCCTGCCTCCCTTGCCCTCCAGGTCTTCTCGAGTCCGCCACTGGCTGTGACTGTGTGGTAATCCCTTCCACTTAGTCAACCACTCCTGTACTGACCCGCCAGTTTTCCCGCCTAGCTTTCTGAAGCGCGTGCGAATGATGCGCTCCACCTCGCGCTCCTTCTGCCCTTCTACCATTACTGGCGGTGGTGCCATCTCCTCCCGTCTGCTAACAAAGTGATCTGCGCCTGACTGTACTGGGCTGAGCCTGTCTGCAGTGAAAGTGTCATGTACCTTCCAGTGCACAGGCAGCTCCAGTCTGTAGGCTGACGGGGCTCCTCGGTCCTGTACTGGCAGTTCTTGCTGTCGATCACTGTATAGACACTCTACTACTCGCAGAGGTCCGTGCCGCAACTTGCGCAGCTTGGGTTTCAAGCCCCTGTCACCGGGCAGCGTCAGGTGCTGTCCATCCACCCACACCTGATCATTCACCTTGTACTGTTGGAGACGGTGCCGTGCATCGAACTGCTCTATCATACGCCGCTGAGCCAGTTGCAAACCTTCTCGTGCCGCCTGCAGCTGCTGCGCGAACTGCTTGGCCAGCTGGTGAGCGGTACCCTGCTTGTCCGCTGCTGTGCGACCTCCCTTCCTCCTCTTTGCGCCTCCCTCCAGAGCTGCATCCATGAAGAGGTCCAACTGAGTCGCTGGCGCATGTCCATACACCAGTTCGAACGGTGAGAACCCTGTCACTGCCGACTTGGAGTCGTTGATGGCGTACTCCACTGGAGCCACCCACAGGTCCCAATCCTCCTGGTTCTCTGCCACGTAGCAACGCAGCATGCGCTCCACAGTGTGGTTACTGCGCTCCGCCTGGCCATCGCTCTGCGGGTGATAAGGGGTGGTGTTGGCTACCTTCACGCCCATCAGTCGCATGAACTCCTGGGTCAGAGCATCTCGAAAGCGCGGGTCCCGGTCGCACACAATCTTCATTGGGGCTCCGTGCAGTCGCCACACCGCATCCATGAACATTCTGGTCACCACCTCCGCTGAGCTATCGTTGTACGCCATTGGGACCACGTGCACCATCTTACTCAGTTTACAAGTAAAGGTGGCGAAGGCGTTCACACCTCTCTCTGTCGTGGGGAGCCCAGTAACAAAGTCTATACTCACCACTTCCCACAATCGACTAGGCACAGAGTGAGGCTGTAACAGGCCTGCTGGGTATCCCTGGCGCGGCTGGGTTTGCTGGCAGGTTACACACGTCTTCACCCATTCAGCTACGTCCAGATCCATACGCGGCCACCAGAATCGTCGCCTGACTCTGTCCAGGGTCTTGTCCCTCCCTGTGTGGCCAGCTGCAGGTGCTTCATGAGCCTCCCTCAAGACCAGCTCTCTCAGAGGGGAGTCGGGAGCTAAGACCACCTGATAGCGCCCTTCCGCCACTCTCCAGATGATGTTACTCACCAGTCGAAAATGCTCGGTGCGGTGATGTTGAGTGGCCAGTAGTTCCTGCTTCAGGGCTGAAAGGTACTCACTGCGCCTGTGCTCTGCTCGTAAGGCACGCAGAAACATGCCTGGTTCCACCACTCCTGCCTGGTCCCTGATCTTGGCTGCTGCGCCCTTGAGAGTCACCGCTGGTGATGCTGAGGGTCTCTCCCTTGGAGCTGTGATCTCTTCAAAGTGCTTTCGCTGCGGTTTAGCCAACACTACCAAGACGGGCCATGGAATGGGCAACTCTTGCAAGGCTGTACGGTGTCCCCTTTCTTCGCCAGGAGAGACGAACATCCGGTTGGGCTCCCCTTGCTCGTTCACTCGGGGTATGGTCTCTGCAATTTCCATTCCGTACTCTCGCAGCAGGGGCCGCCAGTCAGCCTGCGGGAAGTCAGGCAACAGGAACAGCGCGGCTGTGCTCTGGGAGCGTGTCGGGCCTCTGAAGCATAGTGTCTTAGGATGTCTGCAATGCTCACCTTGGAATCCGAGAAGGGTGGGTTACACCACACCACGCGACCCCTCCACTGTTCCTTCAGACAATCTGTCCAGAACGTGTCCACCTGCCGGTTCTGCCCCATGAGGTCGCAGCATGCGTCCACCTGGAACCGTCCACCCAACACTTTCGCGTACTTGGCTTGCAATCGACTAAACTCGGACGGAATCAGCTTCCAGTCCTGATTGTCTACCAGGGGTTCCCCAGGTTGCATCCTTGGTGAGGGCTGCTGCTGTACCGCTGCTGGCTGCTGCTTCTCTGCTGGTCGCTGCTCACTCTGGGCTCGTGTCTGGACTCCTGCCATTGCTGGTAGCGCGGCCATCCTCTCCACTGTGACCATAGCGTCCAGCCATAAGTCCGGTGTTTCTGCCCACCAGAGACCGTTCAGCTGAGTTAGCTTACCGGTTACTTTGGGCTCACTGACCGGTGGGTACTCACCTTCCTCCTCGTCCGACGAGCTGAGCTCTAAGTCCAGGGGTGAAGTGGGGTCTTCCTCTTCTGCAACCTTCAGGCCAGCCACCATGTCTTCTGATTTCCCCTTGGCTCCCGCAGCTCTTCTACCCTCCTCTGCAGACACCGGCTGGTCAGTGCTCGGATCCACATAGCCAGCTTCCTTCAGCCCCTCGCGCGCCGTCGCCTGCACGTAGTCCGGTCGCCGTGAGGCAGCGTCCGGTACCACCAGTGTGCGTCCAGGCACGTGCTCCATGGCGTGCACTCCTACCTCCACCAGGTCTTCGTACCACCTAGCCTGGCGTCGGCTGAGCTCCCGTCCAGGTGCGAATAACCACTTTAGAGGAGCATGATCCCCCATTAACCTGAACTCCGTGAATATCAGGTAATGTCTCCAAGTCTGCGTAGTGCAGTGGTGGATGGCGGCTAGCTCACGCTCACCTGCGTGGTAGTTCTGCTCAGCAGACGAGAATTGCTTACTCTCGAAGGCTATGGGTTGCAGGCCCTTGCCTAGATCCTGCATCAGCACGCCAGCTAATGCCACTGCACTCGCATCAGTCTGCACAACAAAGGGGCTGGTGCCGCGATGCGCTGCTTCCTGATCGGGCAAGATCAAGGTCGGTGCAGTGGTGAGAGCGGTCTTGAGGCGTCCAAAGGCGTGTTCCTGCTCTGGTCCCCATTCCCATGGCACTAGGTTCTTAGTCAGCTTGGTCAAAGGGTGCGCTAAGTCAGCGAAACCCTGTATGTACCGTCGATAGAACCCAGCCAAACCCAAGAACTGTCGCACGTGCTTCACCGTCTCCAGTCGCGGCCAGTCCCGTATGGAAGCTATCTTGTCTTGCTGAGGTCGGCAACCTGTGCGGTCAATGACATGTCCCAGGAAACGTACTGAGCGTTTAAAACATCGTAACTTGGACTCCTTCAACTTGACCTTATTCTGTCGGCATACCTCCAAAACCTGCCGCAGATGGTCCAGGTGCTCCTCGGGGTTGCGAGAGAAGATCATGATGTCATCCACAAAGACTCTGACGAACGGTAGGTGGCCCAAGTACTTCTGCATCATTCGCTGCCAGCACGAAGGGCTATTGGACAGCCCCATTGGCATGACCAACCACTCATAAGCTCCAAACGGCGTGGTCATTGCCGTCTTCTCGATTGCGTCCTCCTCCATGGGCACCTGCCAGAATCCCCACAGAGCGTCCGCGGTGGAGAAGATAGTCGCTCCCTGCAGGTCATCGATGAGAGACTGTACGTCAGGGAGAGGGTAACGGTCCTTCACAGTGATCTCGTTGATCTGGCGATAGTCGATCACCAGTCGCAGCTCCTTGGGGTTGGAGGGCTTGGGCACCATCAGGACTGGACTGCCCCAAGGTGAAGACGAGGGACGGATGTATCCCTTTGCCAAGAGCTCGTCCAGTTGTCCACGAAGTTGTCGCAACTCTTCCATGGACAGCTTGTAGCACCTCTTGTGTCGTGCACCATCACGGTACTCGGGGTCCACGCGCAGCGGCGATTTGTGGTCGCGGTCCACGACGCCCTCGGGAAGCTCCATGCCCACCACGTCCTGGTACCGCTGCTTCAGCTTCACCAGCTCGTCCAGGATCCATTGTGGTACCTCTGCGTCCTCCTCATCCGGCTTGGCCTCCTTGGTCTCACCTTTGCTGTGCTCATCACTAGGTGTCGCCGCAGCAGCTGGTGCCTCGTCTTTCCTGAAACAGCTATACCCATCTTTGCCTTGCCCTGTCTCAGCTTCTATAGGTGCTGCCAGTACTGGCTCGCTAACTCTGCGCGATCTCCTGTGGTTCACCCCTCTGCTCCTCCGTTGCTCCTGCTGCAGACGCAGTGCCTGCCCTGTTTTCCACAAACAGTATGCCTCCTCTTCCCACTCAGGTTCCAATTCCTCCGCGTGATGCTGTGCAGCCTGCTCCCTGCGCTCTCGTGGAAGCATCTGGAACGCCTCCCATCTGGCCCTTGTGGGGTAAGGTCCCCAGTCTCGCACAGCGGGTTGCGCTGATGTGGGGCACGTCACCGGTCGCAGAGCACACACCTGCTCCTGTGCCCAGTCCTCCTGCTCCGTTGCATCTTGTTCAGATTCAGACGAACTGCTGTCGGAGATTAGGGTGGCTACGCTTGCTACTGTACTGTCGCTGTCGCAGCCTTCCTCGTCAGAGGTAACTTCCCCCCCCCCTCTGCCTAGCGTTGTCACCCTCTGCCTCCGATGATGATGATGAAGATGACTCTGATAAGGCTGCAGAGGCCTCTAAAGGAGAGTTGGGGTCGTCGGTGGCCTCCATTTTAAATGTGCCATCTGGAGCCAGATACATCAGGTACGCCTCCTCGCCGCTATTCTTCAAAGCTCGCAGGTCCTTCCTGGCTTGCTTAGTACTGATAAGCTGTGCCTCTACCAGTCCCATGGCCTGCCCAGACCCTGTAGATGACGACCCAGGGTTGCAACCCGCGATGACTACTTTCTGCGACCCATGTCCGAACTTCACGCTACCATACTGGGCGTAGTCAAATGTGACCTTCTTCTGTGCTCGTAGCCAGTCTCCGCCCAACACTATGTCCACTCCGAGTGCTAATGGCATGACGCGCAGTGTAACCTGTTTGGCATAACTGCCCTTCCGTGTCTCGGCTGTGAGCTTCGGACGGACGCAAGAGTTGGCGTCGTACACGGTGCCATCTGCCACCTGCACCTTCATCGGCGTCTCGTGTTTCTTGGGCTGGAGTTTAAACTTCTTGGCGGCCTCCACAGAAGTGAAGCTAGAAGAAGCTCCAGAGTCCACCAAGACCTTTACTCGTACTCTGCCTACCCAAGCCCAGAAAATCAGCAGAGTGGGTCCCTTCGCGTCCATAGCAGCTAGTACATCTGCATCCAACCATTCTCCCCAGCGTCCAGACCCTGCGTCCACCCCTATCTCTGGTCTGATGCTGGCCAGTTTGTGCAGTCCTGGCTCCTTCTCAGGCGGATTCAGCTCCTCATCTGAATTGTCTTCCGGCAGATGGTACGTGCCGGCCTCTGCTATCTTGGCTTGCCAACGAGCCTGCCTGGTGACCTGATCTTCTGGTTCTGAATCACCAGGCCATGGCGCAGGTCGAGCTGCCTCTGCTTCCTGATGCGCCCGGGTGATCTTCCTCAGCTGGTCAACACGCTCCCGAATCTGCGCCAATGCACTTCTGACTCTGTGCCCGTGCACTTCCACTTCCTTCCTTCTGCGCGTTACTGTCTGTGCTGCTTTCCAGGCTGCTGACAGGTGTCCGTCGCGTAACCGTTGCTGGGCGTGTGATAGCACTGGCTGCTTAGCGCGATCCAGTTGTCGGCGCAGAGCTCTCCCGACCAGCTGGCGCGGGGCTGCTTCCTCTCTAAAGCGCACTCTTCTGACTCCTGGGGGCTGCAACGCGCGCTGGTACACCCCTTTTGAGCTAGGGGCTCCTTGACTCCCTTTGCCGAACAGAGGAAATCTGATCTGAACCTCTGTTGGTTGGGATGCCTGTGCCGGCGCAGCGTTTGGCTCAGTTCTCCCTGGTGCTACAACTGTGATTGGCCGTGACCTCTTCAGCCAACGTAATGCTCGCCTCATCTTCTCCACCGCTCGCTGCGCTGGTCCTGGTCCGTGCCTCATCCGATGATCCTCTCTGAAGTGAGTGATCCACCGGTAGGTCTGACTCTGCCTGCCTCTCTCTGGTTCTCTTCCAGAGTCGGCCTCCCTCCTGATGGCCATGGCGAGGTGCGGAGTACTTACCTCGCGGGCCTGGGGGCCTATCCGCGTTGTCCGGGAGAGGCACCGGCCCCCGTCGACTCTCCCTCGGCAAAATCCATGTGCTCCGGGGCTACCAGTGCCAGCTGCTGCTCCACTATCCCGCCAGCTCCAGTATCTATTCCCGCGTTCTTGAAGGTATCGAAGGCCTCCTCCCAGATACATTTGACCCAGGCTGCTTTCTGCTGGGGCTGGTGTTGATGTGGGCAGTCGCGAGCCAGATGCTCCTTGGACTTGCATTTTCGACAGCCAGAGTAGACTGACGATCCTGGCAGCTGCCGGCCTTCCACTTCCGTTGGAGTAGTGGTCGTGGGCATGGCGTAGCATTGTTCCTTGGGAGATGCTTCTTCCTCCCAGAATTCTGCCAAAGGAGCTACAGGGAAGGGGGATTGATCGCGGGCAGTCTTCAGATGCGCAGGATCCTTGCGTTCCTCCATCGTAGCTTGCTCCACATATCTGCGCAGTAGCTCTGCCTCCCATCCAACCTTCCCAGAGCTCTGGTTGAAATCCACCTTTCCAACCAATTCCTTGTGGACTCTGGCATGCAGTTCTGGTGTCAGTCCACTTAGGAATATACCCGGTAGTGCCGCTCTACTTACTGGTCCCGTCACCCCATGGTTATGCAGCATTTCCAACATGTCGAAGGACTCCATGAGAGAGTGATGGAAGGTGGCGGCGTTTCTTCCAGCGTTCTTGCCAGAGGCTTGACGAGCTCGCGACAGCATATTGGGTAAGATACTCAGGTGAGCGTCAGTAACACACGCTCGCGCAAGCGTGGCCACTAAGTCGTCCGGACTCTGCATCTGGTTGGCCAACACTTTCTGAGTTAGAACTCCTTGCGCTGACCCCTCCACCCGGTCCCTGATGATCAGCCGTAGTTCTTCTGGCACGGTGGTGATGGTGGCCCCTTCCTGATCTCCATCGTCGCAGGACTTCTTTTTCGTCAACGCCCTCTTCACCAGTGCCTCCTTGAAGTGATCTTGCAGTTCTCTCATGAACTTCTTCAGGGGAGCTAACAGATGTCCAGATGGTCTGTCCCCGCTGGGGCTATCCGTAGGGCATGTGTACGTGGTGATGCGGTCCCGTAGTTTCCGTAAAGAAAGCAACAATCTGTCCTCAGCTTCCAACTCCTTCAGCTTGGTATAGTCTGCCCGCTGTTGACCCCTCTCTGTCTGCTCCTGCTCGACTGGTCTTCGGGGCGGTGGACAGTTCGGAGGTTCTTCTTCAGGTTCCTCTGGTGGAGGTGGAGGCTGGGACTGTCGAGGGGGTTGTGACTGTGGCAAAGTGACACTGGGAGTTGGGATGTTGGGCAGTTGGGCCAATGCACCAGACCAGGGCGGCTGAGTACAATTCTGACAGAGTGGAACTTGCTCACACGTTCTGTTGGGTCCCAGCATGACGTCCCATACTAACCCAGAGGCGACCTTAACCCCTCCAGCTGGTGACAACAACAGTCTACCGCATCTGCTGCAATCCGTGCCGCTCTGAACAGCCTGATCCCGTCTGGGTCCTACCAGCTGCATCACCGGGCTGATCAGTGACTCCCGAGCTCTGTGGTTCTGAGCGTGCCCATAGCTAATCGCTAGAGTGGAGTACTGTTTGGCTATGGCCACGGCTGTCTGAGCATCAGCATCGTGGCGCCTCACGTAGTCCCTGATACCCTGTTCTACAGTGATGGGTACCAGTGGGTCTCTCCACTCTTCCAGGGCTTCGTGGCTTGGTGGGGCTGCCTTAGCCGATGACGCTGAGCCTGATGCTTCATCATTGCCAGACTTGGACGGGGATCCTCCGGACTCAGATCGGGTGGTTATGGCTAAACGCCACGCCTCGTCGGGACTCAGTGAGGGATGCCGAGCCTGACAGCAGCTCTGCTGCGCTGGATCAGAAGCTCAGTACGTTCTGGTCTCTTCCTGGTTCGTTCAGCGCGCCCCTCGCTGGTTACAGCCAGTCCTTCCAGCGTCGTCGTCGAGCCAGTTCGTGTGTCGGTAACAGCCGTAACTCCAGACACCGATGGCGTTGTAACAGCCGTACCTTCAGACACCGATGACGTTGTAACGACCATATCTCCAGACACCGATGACGTTGCGACAGCCGTATCTCCAGACACCGATGACGTTATAACAGCCGTATCTCCAGACACCGATGACGTTGTAATAGCCGTATCTCCAGACACCGATGACGTTGAAATTTGGCCAGAGCCTCCGGCGGAAAGGGTCGACGTGGGGACCCTATCCCCCACCATTGGGCAAGTAACAACAGTGGCACTTCCAGACACCGATGACGTTGAAATTTGGCCAGAGCCTCCGGCGGGAAGGGTCGACGTGGGGACCCTATCCCCCACCATTGGGCAAGTGACAACAGTGGCACCTCCAGTCACCGATGACGTTGGAATTTTGCCAGAGCCTCCGGCGGAAAGGGTCGATATGGAGGCCCGGTTCCCCGCTTTCGGGCAGGAGGTCGCAGAAACGGATTGTGCTGCCAGTGCTGCCATGTTCATCCGTTCTAAGTCCTGCAGCTTAGTGGCAATCGGAGTGAAAATAGGGGTATGAACAGGGGTCTCCAGTGCCGGAATAACCCCTACTGGCTCACAGGGCAATGTACTCAGTGGTACTGGACTCACTGGTACTTGCACCACTTCCCCCCCCCCTGCCGAGGGGGTAATTCCTGCGCTGGCAACGTGCACTAAAGGTGTCACAGCAGGTGGTAGCTGAACGGCTGCTTCCGTCACTGGAACAGGATAGGACAGGGCCAAATTTGGTGCCACGGACGCCGTGGGGTACGGTGAGAGCTCAGGCACTGACAGATTCGGCACCGGGGGAGACAGCATACCCGGAGAAGGGCACCCCATTGGTACGCCGTACGCAGCCGCTGGCAACGGAGTGGTATGCGGCCACAAGGCACGTGGTGGCAGTTGGTGCTGCTGACCGTACTGCTGTTGCTGCAGAAAAATTTGCTGTTGAAAATTCCTCTGGTGAGCTAAATCATCACGGGGCTGCGGCTGCCAAAATTGACCGGCTGGCGTTGTCATAATTGGGCTACCGTTGGAGCTGCGCTCGTCATACCCACTGTGGGGGCCGGAAAAATCGTACGAATTCCGCTGAAATTGCGGCGGCGCCGTCATAAAATTACGCTGCGGCAGTTCGTGCAAAAATCCGTACGCAGAATTCACATCCAGCTGCTGCGTTGAGCCAACGTACGAGAGTCCAGGTTGTGTGTGCGCAGCCGATTGCGGAAAGACGTGCGAAACAATTCTTGGGTCGAGCGATTCAGAGTAATTCGCCGCCGAAAGAAACTGCGATTGCTCCGTGGAAGCCGCTACAGCCGTGTGCGGCGGAATTCCATGCTGAAAGTCCATGATTGCGCTGTGAGTGAACGCACGTAAACGGCAGTGAACTCACACAGTACGGGCGATAAATTTTTGCCGATTGACGCCGATTTCGGTTGAACAAAAGGCAGATCCCGCGGAAAGGTACCTGCAAAGACGAATTACATCACACTTGAACGTGTGGTATATGCATTCAGGAACAGTATATGATATATTTTCCGTCGAAATTCGCAGCCCTGACGAAAGGCGGACGCAATTAAGCGTGTTTTACGTCGTCGTCTTCAGAATTCTCGTGGGAACCCGCGGAAAGGCCTCGCGGAGAAGTCGTGTGCCGATAATTGTACAGCCGAAGTTCAGTCGGCACTAACAGGTCGCGTCTAACGCAACCACGCTGATACCAGTTGTTCGGGGGTGCTCTCTAAGAGCTTCTAAGTCTACTTAACAATACAGGGAACCTAGTTCAAGCCTGCAAGAGATATGTATGGCTGTAAGCATGATACATATATGTGAATCGGATCTTTCTTAAATGTCGGAGTTACAACAGCCAGGTGTGGCTGTTCACAGTAACAAATTCAAAACTGTTTCATTCAGCCTGCTCGGCTGCTTTATGCCATGGTTTCCGATCTCGAACTTTCGAACATAACTCGATGTCGACTCCTGTCAGGTCCCATCATACTTCATGAGAACTCGATCAGTCACATCATAGAATCTGCCGACTAGCCCAGTTATATCATCACTATATTCCGAGCCACTCCATATCACTCTGAATAATTATAACTGTGCTGACTTGGCAATATTGGAGGCCATACCAGCTTTCCCTCCAATTTCTCTGACTGCTGGTTTTCCCACCAAAACTCACTTTCGGGTCAGGTATTTCTGTCAGTCATTTCTGTCAGACCCCCTTGTCATCTGGTCACATAAATGCCTGTCACTGATGACTGTCATCGTACCCGTCACTCGTAGCTCTGACGCGCCATCATACTGTCTCGTGACTTACCCTAGCACAATAATTATCGAAAATGCAAAATATTGCATTCGGGTGATTTCTTATAACTTCCAACATGTTCTTGAAACTTCTTGCGACTTCTTAATGCAATTTTCATTGATTATGCAATTTATAGTGCAAGCCCGTCCACCTAGCCGTGCTACATGCCCTAGCTTGATATATAATATAAGATATCCTGATCGATGATACCCTGTCCCCAACCACGCATCGGACTCGCTTTGTTTTCATATTTAATCTACTCACCTTGGATATGCATACAAACTTTGAGGAGCAGCGAGGTGGGGAAAGTCTTAGACTGATTTATCTTTTTGGGTTTATGGCGCCATCGCGACCTCTTGGGGTGTGGAAGTCAAGGTTGAGCATGCCAACCTTGCTTGGGTTCGAACCCAACCACATCGAAGTTCTCTGTGTTAGCGCACGAGCCTTTGCACTAATTTTGCTGAGAGTAATAATAGTTCACCCTCTTGCGCGCAAGGATTGTCGTCAAGTATGCACGAGAAGGTCACTTCATACCGATATACGGGTATATCTCCGATATATAAGTTCAGAACAAGGCTCTATATCGATATTTCCGATAACCGATACTATCGATATATCGTATTTATCGCCGATTATCGGATTGCAATGTCTAACTATCGATTGTGCAGGTTTTGGTGTTCCATATTTGATTTATAACAAATCACATATAAATGTCCAAGTAATCGATTATTTATCGATTGTGCCGATTATCGATACCGTTTTTCGGATATCGGATTGTATCGATACCGAAAAACCAAACCGATATAGAGCCCTGGTTCAGAATACAGCGGTAAGAACGGAAAGTGAATATAGCTTAAGTGATTAAACATAACTGAGAGTTGAAACCTAAAACCTCGCTCGGTCGGAACGGTCGGAGCGGCACGTGTCGGAGACTAAACTACTGACCAGTGACACAGTTGTCACAGTCTCTACCTCCGGACGGAATCGAGTCAAGGGTCAGGGCCTGCCTGTCAGGGCTGCCTACTAGGTCCTAGATACCCAGATCTCAGCACACCACCTCCGTACAGGAGAGAGGGGACTGTCACAGAGAAGTCAGTGTCAGCAGATAAAGTTAAGGGCACTTGGCCCACAAATCCTACTGTGCTATTCTGATCTCATGCCGAGCTAAAAACAAACAGTCACAGCCAAACAGGTTGTGTGAACTGCCAATACCAGTAAGATGCTTGTGTGAAACAAAAGGGCTCAGTTAAACAGATTGAATAAATTGATTAACAGTATGATTATCTGTTTTAATAATCCTGTAAACTAAATCACGATGACACGCGAGGCGATGCGAGACGATATGACCGTGACACTGGTTCAGACTTTTTTCGGGACTGAGACGGAAACCAACTGTGAATTCCAGCGCGTATAACCCTGCCCAATTGCAAATGGCTGGCCGAAATCTTCGTGGCTCCGTTTATACCATCCATGTCGCGAGATGAAATACCATCATTCCATGTCCAAAGATGTCCAAACTATAGGATACTGTTTTACGATATTTCTCAAAAGAAAAAAAACTGACCGGGCCGACGTGGTGGCTCCTCGACGAGAACTCCGTAATTTTGAAATAATTTTGAGCATCGGACAGTGAAAACGAAGTTGGTAAATTTAGGGCAAAGAAATATCCGACGTGCTGAAACAGACATCATGGGTGGTATTCAGCTCGAGTGGGATGGTATTCGGCGATTCGGGTATTCGGCCCGACGATGCCATCCTCCTCAGACGTTTTTCTCAATAACCGTACTGACTGGGCGCTGATCATAGAAAACTTCATACGGGTCTGGGGGAAATTCATAAATCCTGCCGCGAGTGCACCAGAGCCAGTTGCCGGGCTGCTCGTGGCTTATATACATATCAGTTGCGCCATAGCGTGACGACCCACTGCTCTTATGTCACAATCACAAAGAATGATAATGCACTGTCTCTACTTGCGAAACCAGCGGGGATAGAAGTTTCCTGTCGCGATGTGTGATTTCGTGTAATTCAATGTCGGCAATGGTGTCGCTGCTGTTATTTTACGTGTCAATGTCCAGCATCAGCATTGCGCATGCATCGATATCATCCGCCGATGACGAGCGATTCTCGAACGTTGCGCATGGTATGCTATTATATGGCCCTGTCATATTTCCGGAGCATGATACAACATACACGACGTGCCTTTACGAGCAACATATCCATAATTGTTCATAATAATGAGCATTTCGCCGAATCCGCGCATACACCGGATGCATCACGCGCGGGCGGGGGGATATTGCAGTCGGTTGCGTAAGAAACGTACGCATGTCGGCAGCACCGCATGCATACGGCTAGACGTTAATAATGCGCGCACATGGATACTAATATGTCATGTACGTTACCCGTGGTCGTGCGGTGCCCAGCACGCGATTGCGCAAGCAACACGACGAAGCCAGCAGTCCACCATCGCTCGGTATCATTCACGAAATGCACTTATATAAGCATACTGTGATTATATTATTCACTCTGGCTTACGTATCGCCACGCATTGTGCGATTTGTACCAAGCAAGAGGGCCATCCGATATAGTTAAATCAGACCGTGATGATGATCACGACGCGTGTCCCGGCGCGACGAGGCATACAAGGCCACACACGAAGCGATTCACAGCGTGAAACACACAATCATATTGTATGTAAGAGCGAAGGTCGCTGCATACCGCATTAATATTCTAGTACCATGCATCACGTGACTATCCGTGCACGTATACGCATAATTTGATCGTTGCGAGCTGTAACGCCGTCCAGGCTCGTCCGCGACTATATACTTTTTTCGAGTCTTGAGATTGGTAGCCTCCGGCTCCTCCCGTTTTGTATACATCGGAGCCGAAATCCGGGATATCTGACTCGACTCGTCCCCGATGAGTATCCGATAAATAACTCATCCCGGCGCGTCGCTGGCAATCTGCTGGATTATTAGCATTAAATGCCTCTGAAACTGGCGGAGCTTGCAAAGCCGAATCCGGAAATGATCAGGCTCCAACACTGCTGCCTGAGTTTGACGAAGCCGGGAATTCTGAAACTCCGCTACTATCCGTCTCTGGCGAAGCGCGAGAAATCGAGGCTCCGATTAAATTCTTTGACGAAGGTTGTATATAGAAATTCAGACTCTGAACAGTCGGCGCTGGCTCCGGTGCTAGCACTCTCCAAACTTCGCCAAAAGGTCGACACAGTGTTCAGCAAACAACTCCGTGCAGGGTGCGGTAGGGTGCATTCACAATACCGTAACGTATACATATGTGATTCGGCAGTGTGCATATTTGGGCTCGTCATTTAACTATCTGCGCTGACAGGGTCAGTTGTGGGCGCTGGTCGGCAGTGCCGGCACGTATGGCGGTGTTTGGTCGCAACATTACAGTTGATGGAGTATCATTCCACATCCGCGGCGTGGGTTGGAATCCTGTCGATAAGGGCAAGGACCAAAACAACATAACAGACGCAGATATCTTGAAACTTGCACAACTTGATGCACCTGTCATGGCAGCTGCACATATCAACATGGTGCGATTGTTCATAAATGATATTGCCATAGCTGACAAACCATGTCACTGCTTCGCATGCTGCAGACGATTTATGAATACGAGTTTCATGGATGTATTTCATGCCCATAACATCTCCATAATGCTTGGTATCCCTAAAAAGATTAGTGATGCTGACCTGCGCGACCTCGTGCAACATTTTCAAAAGCATCCTGCTCTCCTTTTCTGGTCTGTTGGCAATGTATGGAATCACTATAACAGCAGCTTATACGGCACTGTGACAAACAGTACAACTGAAGCAGTGAACTGGATTAACCATGCTTGCAATATTATCAAGGAAACCGATGCAGTTTTTGGACGTCCTGTGGCATCTGTATATGGCGATGAGGGATTCGTCATGAGTGGTCATCTAGATACTATGCCATGCATCGACCTTTGGGGGGCACAGGCGTTTAGGGGCCTGGAGAAAGCTGCATCAAACGAAGATTCATACTATCCGGATAATCTGACATTCACTACATTTTTTTATGATTACTATAAGTGGACTGAAGAGCACAATGTGATCAAGCCATTATTTATGGGAGAGTATGGGCTAGATGCGTACAACGAGAGGACCCGTTCTTTTGTGCTAGATGAGCAAGCAGCAGCAATTCGTAACATGGTGGCAGATTTGGATGCGCATAGTATCGTGCATTGTGCCCAGGGTGCACACTGCCCTGCATCAGGCGGCTTTGTGTTTGAATGGGCCGACGAGTGGTGGAAAGATAAGAACGCCCATATACAAAACGTCGGATCTGGAGATGAAGGTTGTGGTGAACTCCCATGTCTGTACAACGAGGAGTTCTTCGGGATGGTAGACATCCACCGCAATTATACATGTTTGCCATCTGGAATGTACAAACGTGGCTGCTCGCTGCGTCCCGCTTACTTTGCATATGCTACTCATTATCAATTTGTTTTGTAAGAATGAACACATGCTGCATACGTGTTTACACGCAAGCTTAGAAATAAGACGAATCGAGGTATGATTTACAGGGATCAATGGCAAGATACAATAAGTGATATTTTCTAGATATGGAACTATACGCATTTTATGAAGTTAAGTATGTGCTCAATGATGGTTTAAGTATCATGGGGGAAGGATGATCTGTAACTTTCCCATAACGTTGCCATCTTGATACCTGAAATGCGCTGTATCTTTAAATTTATTCTCCAAGCTGGCCACTTCCTGCTCGACTTCAGGAGCACACTGCTGGGACATCTACGTAAACGCATTCAACATTTGACTTACAGCATAATACCTTTCACATGATTTGGGTTTCGCATGCACTCTCAAATATATGACATATTATCATCACGTGCATAGCTTCACTATTTTAGGGTTGACCTGTGACTTGCCCTTGCTGTTGTGGGCTATGCTGCATATTGTGTAGTTTCTCGCAAACCCTACAAATTCCACACTATTGTGAGGTCGTCATCCATGAGCTTGACATTTTTTATACCATCAATGCAGCTCAAGCGAGTTTCCTCAAATCTTTACTATGCTATGCGTAAGTATTTGAGCCCCATAACGAATTCCCAGGAGCAGCTCCTGTTAGGGCGGTTTGTGGTCCTTGGAAGAATCACAGTGAACAGGATAGGCCCGTTTGCTGTGAGAGAAAATGGTCACATACCACAGCCCTTAGGGCCTCACTCAGATTATTTTGTTCGAGGCTTACTTCGAGCCAGCTTACGCAAATATCCAGTTATACTGCGCCAGCTGCTACTACGACAAAGCGGCTATTCTATCTGTGGCCATCAAACAATCAAATATTGGCTTGCAAGAAGGCATTCCGTCTGTGGCAGACGGCAGTGGATTGCACTTGTTGGCAGACAGGCGTATCGACTGCTTGCTTCATTGCGCTGTGCATGATTAATTGACTATGAAAGCCCACCAGAGACAAGGTGCGCCTAATTGGTGGCCTTCGCGCCAAACACTACGAGCAAAACCAGCATGCAACCCTTCACATTCCTGCTTCCAGAGCCGATCTTCTTGTACCGTGGCTTGCTGTCTACAATCATGCAATGTGCTGAAGTTTGGTTTTCCACCTATCGCATCAATCGATCAGCCACTCGTGAGCTCCCGCTGCTGCCGACGGGGAGCCTCGTCAGATCGACTGCTCTGACGCCTTGCAAATCTAGCTCAAAGTTGCCGCCCGCACTAATCCGACGTCGTGAATGGAGGCGGGGGCCTTCAAGGACTGTGCACCCACCCGCGCTCCCCTCCCCAATCTCCTTCACGTCTGCCTCTCTGGCTGTGAAACATCTCCGGCAATTGCGAATGTTGATTGCTGTGGCGTGCACAGTTGTACGGCATTTTGCGGGCAAAGTGCCATGAACCGCTTTTCACTTTAGCCGCCAACAAGCGGATCAGAAGGTATCTTCCCGGGCACACAGGCGCGCGCGGAGGCGCGGAGGCAGCCAGGAAGACTGGTGGGAGATGCACGGAAGCCTGCGCCACCAGGTCCCTAAGAGCGCGCCGAAAAACAGTTGCATCCCTCATGGAGGAACCTGGCATTGAAGCCGGAACCCTTATGCGCTGCGGATTGACAGCTCGGGAGGAGTGCACAGGGGAGCCCGGTTCCATTCTCCACCCCACAGAGTTGGACCTTGCGAAATTCCGACACTCAACGTGGTGGCACATCTGGAGGGGACAGTGGGAGGTAGTCGGGGAGGTATGGGGACCGGGAAGGAGGGAGGGAGGCAGGTGGACGGATGTTGACAGGCTGGGGGAGGTTGGTTAGCATACGGGGAGGGAAACTGATTTTTTATTCTTCTTCTTCTTCTTCTCCTACTTTTTCACCGAGCAGAGAGGGTCTCTGTTCAGTGCCAACAGTGAACACGCTAGGCATGGCTGGATGCAGTGGGGTGAGGAAGGACGTCGGGACGGAGGGAGCAGAGGTGGATTTGAGATTGGATTTGAGAGGCTTGTTGTCAGCGACAGAAATAATCCGAACGGACCGCCACTACCAACTGACTGATCCAGGCATCCAGAGGAAGGTGCGGATATGCGAGTGCACACATATGCAGGAGCTCACCTTGATGTCTATATATAGCGCACGCATATGCAGGAGCTCACACTGGTGTCTATATATAGCACACACATATGCAGGAGCTCACCTTGGTGTCTATATATAGCGCGCGCATCTGCAGGAGCTCACCTTGATGTCTATCGCGCGCGGCCTTCCGAACTGGAACTCGCTGGGCTGAGTGATGTGGTACTTCCAGCCGGTTCCTGAGAGCAGCCCGCGGCCGGTCTGAGCAATCCAGACAAGTCGACGCCACGTCACGCCACCCGAGCCTCGTCAGGCCTATTCCACCAACGCTCTCAGCACAGGGAGCCGCCCCCTTCGTCACACGGGTCTGCAACGCTGACGACTCATGGCGCCTCCTGTCAGCAGTGGCCCGCAACACGGCAAGGTCCTCCGCAGCGGTCACGTGCCAGAACATGACCAGGTGTGTGGGCACCATCGGTCCATATTTCAGACTTCCATAATTTCGTATCCCCACGTCACAACTTCATAGCATCCACGCGGTGCGGGTCACCACACGTCCGCCGCGCTTCGAATGCGCCGAAAAAGAGCTCGCTCCGCCAGAAAGAGTCCGCTACGCCTTTTGCGACCACGGACGAACACGCGCTGCGCCTAGCAACGTGTGGTACACAACGACAGGGACCGTGCAAGTCGCCCTGCGCGCCGCAGGCTCATGCCAGCTGCCCAACTCGGCGCGCCTCATTGGAAGTAACACCCTACGAACCGAAAAGCGCCAACCCGCAGGCCAGCTTCAGGCTCTCTTAGGGAGAGGCCGCGCTGTAGCAGCAGCACGCTGGAGAACCTCGGACTCACCGTCATACAGGTTGAGGATCTGCCGAATCTCCTCCTTACGCCGACGCCCCCGATCGAGCCGCTCGTAGTGCTTCGTCTCCCAGTCCCTCAGCCTGCACGCACCGAGCCTTGCCTCAGAAAGCCTTGCCCTCAGAAAGCCTTGCCCTCAGAGAGCAATGCCCTCAGAAAGCCTTGCCCTCAGAGAGCAATGCCCTCAGAAAGCCTTGCCCTCAGAGAGCAATGCCCTCAGAGAGCGAGGCTGTGGAAGCCTCGCTCCGAGCAACCTTCAACACTGTGCATTCAGCAACTGCTAAGAGGAACCTCCCAAGTCTTCCCCTGCCAGCCCTCAGCCGTCGGAGCACCTTCAGCAGCCCCCGCGTCTTCCCCTGCCAGCCCTCAGCCGTCGGAGCACCTTCAGCAGCCCCGCGTCTTCCACGCCAGCCCTCAGCCGTCGGAGCACCTTCACCTGCCAGCCCTCAGCCGGAGCACCTTCAGCAGCCCCCGCCTTCCCACTGCCAGCCCTCAGCCGTCGGAGCACCTTCAGCAGCCCCGCGCTCCCCCTGCCAGCCCTCAGCCGTCGGAGCACCTTCAGCAGCCCCCGCCTCCCTGCCAGCCTCAGCCGTCGGAGCACCTTCAGCAGCCCTCGCGTCTCCCACGCACCTCAGCCTCAGCCGCCCTCAGCCGTCGGAGCACCTTCAGCAGCCCCCGCGTCTTCCCCTGCCAGCTGTCAGGCATTGAGAGAGGGTGCGAGGGGCGCACTTGACATCGCTCCCCGCTTGTGAGGAAGGATACGAGGAGGGCGACGAGCTGGAGAAAGCCGGGGTCCAAGCGGATGCCTCGGTGTCCGGGAAGGCCGCTGAAGGGGGGCTCTGGGTTGGTGTTGTAGAGCCAGCGTTCCCTTCATCTCCCACCGGCGGGGACATGGACGCCGTCGATCCCAGGGAGGCCATGGACCCCCAGGCTTCAAAATCTTGACTCTGCGCGTGCGCCCGCCACGGCCCCTGACGCCACACGCGGTGCCCGGCGGGCCTCGGGCTCCCAGCCCCGGGTCTCAAGCGCCTCAGGTTAGTGCCGGAGAGCGAGGTGCTGGAGAGGCGGGTCAAGCATCGTGGACTGTGACAGCTCATTGGCAGAGGTCCTGGAGAGCGAGGTGCTGGAGAGGCGGGTCAAGCATCGTGGACTGTGGCAGCTCATTGGCAGAGGTGCTGGAGAGCGAGGTGCTGGAGAGGCGGGTCAAGCATCGTGGACTGTGACAGCTCATTGGCAGAGGTGCTGGACAGCGAGACAGGTATTGTGGCAGTTCATCAGCAGGGTTGCTGGAGAGGTGGTCAAGCATCGTGGCAGCTCATTGGCCGAGGCGCTGAATCGCCCACAGTGACAAGTGACGTGTTTCAAAATGGCTCTGCGAGCATGGGAGCTCATGTGCCGGAGCACCCCGGTTGCTGCGACGCTGGGAGGAATGAAGGCGCGTCCATGCCGAGGCCCTGACAGCCGCACGCGCAAACTCCGAGGGCTCCCAAGATCTCGGCCACTACCACTCTCGTGGAGGAAGGGTGGGGGGAAGTACATGGGAAGCGCGGTGCGGAGAGGGGTCTGCCCTCTCAGCGAGCTCCACCCTGCTGTTTCCGATGGCGGTGGTGTGCAGGTAGTCGTGCACTGAGGCGCGTCTCGCAGACACGTCCCGCTGTGACGCACCTCGCCCCCCCCTTGCCGCTCAACTGCCCTTCCGCCCCGCATCTCGAGCGCATTTGCCCGCGCGCCCGATCCGCCTCTTGTGGGGAACTCGTTAGGGTGTTACATCAGGGCATTGCAGCGCTATACGTCAGGGAGTTACAGGGCTAGCGTTCGGGATCAGGGTGTGGCCTGAAGCTGGATCCGCCCCTAGCTGGCCAGAACCATTAGCCATACCCCGTTGGATCAAATACATTTGGGCTGTACGGCTGGGATTGAAGGCTTGGGTTTAGGATTAGGATTCAAAGTTCAAAAACCAAAATATACTTCAGCAGAAACTACATTCTATGTCAGCTTTGGAGTCCCATCTCAAGAGGCCCGCAGGTGCTGACCCACGCGCGCGAGGGCTCTCTTTGCTTGAGGCAGGGTGCACGAGGGTTTCGATTTTCAATCGAAAAGTCGTCGGAATAATCCATCGATGGGGAATGACGCACTACTGTTACCCACGCCAGCTCCGCTGAGGACTGAGGCTGAGACGGACATGCAGGAGATCGGGGAGTGCTCAGGAATCACGGAACATCATGGAGGGCTGTACGGCCCAGGACTCAGGACGGGCGTCCCACCATTTCTGCGGACTGGACGTGCATGGCGGGAGCAGCCTCCGGGGGGACGTCTTTGGACTTGATGCTGGCCCGCCCACCATCTCGGGTAGAGGTCAAGCTTTCCTCCCAGCTGTCCCCCACGCCCAGCGCACAGCTCCACTGTAAGCGCTGCCCCACGCCCAGCGCACAGCTCCACTGTAAGCGCTGCCCCACGCCCAGCGCACAGCTCCACTGTAAGGGCTGCCCCACGCCCAGCGCACAGCTCCAC
>LGRX02000655.1:0-34525 GCA_001247695.2 Cymbomonas tetramitiformis | reverse complement strand
CACACATGTCATATAATGACAGTAGGTATCATACTAACTGTAAAAAAAATCCTAAAGGCCAGAAAGTTTGCAAAACTGCTCATTAGGGCTAATGAGGCTTTTTGTTCAAGTTTTGGTCAGTCATCGAATTTATCGGGTAAAACAGTCACACATGTCATATAATGACAGTAGGTATCATACTAACTGTAAAAAAAATCCTAAAGGCCAGAAAGTTTGCAAAACTGCTCATTAGGCTAATGAGGCTTTTTGTTCAAGTTTTGGTCAGTCATCGAATTTATCGGGTAAAACAGTCACACATGTCATATAATGACAGTAGGTATCATACAAACTGTAAAAAAAAATCCTAAAGGCAAGAAAGTTTGCAAAACTGCTCATTAGGCTAATGAGGCTTTTTGTTCAAGTTTTGGTCAGTCATCGAATTTATCGGGTAAAACAGTCACACATGTCATATAATGACAGTAGTTATCATACAAACTGTAAAAAAACCTAAAGGCCAGAAAGTTTGCAAAACTGCTCATTAGGCTAATGAGGCTTTTTGTTCAAGTTTTTTAAGACACACTAATAATTAAAGAAATGACAAATAATTGAACAAAAATATTACAGGATTTTTAAAAATGTTTGAACTTACCGCGGTTGGAAGTATAGCGGTGCCACCCATCGCCGTATCGATTGATTCGTCCAAGAGACTGAACTCTTCACCAGACATCTCAGCAGACTTCCAGAAGTCTGGGTTCTCGGAATTTCGCCACATTTCATTCAGAAAAGAACTGTAAGCAGCAGCAGGAACTTTGGACGATGAGCGTGTAACCCGCTCATCCAGCCTGTTCTTGCGCGCTGTGTAAGTAGGCGCCACGCTGCTAATCAGCATATTTTCAGCGTCAAGACGGACAGCGCTATACTCATGCGGGCGTTCGCCCGTTGCCAGCACGTACAACGGGGTATTGCCGTTGGCGGTTGACGCAGCGCCAGCGAAAGAGATACGAAGGTTCTCATCTGCGTTTGCTGGCAAAATAGGCAAACTTTTGTGAACTGTATCCCCATCGGCTGTTGCGAGAAAAACTTTTACTCGCAGCACATGGCCGTCTAAAGAAGGTACGCGCTCAACTGACCACTGCTTGTTGGGTAGCTGTAGTATGCTTCCTGCGCTCATTAATGCGCGAAATTGATCCAAAGTTGCCATTATTTTAATTCACGAAAAAGTAAAAGAAAAAGGGCGATGAGCTGTAAGCGGTGTTATGCAAAGTAGGTTTTGGATTGTGAGGAAGACTGGTCGAGTTTATTGAGTTTCAATAAGTTTTGTTCTCTCGTCATCAAAATCTGAGAATTGCAAATCGAAGTATTTTATTGGACGGGCCGAACGCGACAAAGAACTCGAATCTGCATTCAAGATCTCGATTTCGATTGATGACATCTGCACTCGATCCGGGAACTTGAGTACAGAGTGATGTTATTGGACAAAGTTTGGTCGATCGATCCGATGAATTTAATATGACCGACCGTAATATTCAAATTCAAAGTCATCGGCTGTCGCCCCTGACGAAACTCGGAATGAACTGTCGTCGTTTTCATTTCACGGAAATTGGCTTCATAAGATTTTTGAACTATTTTCCTGATGGGGCCGTTCTGGCGAATAGCTGACGAAGCTATCGACGAAGTTATTGACCTTTCACAGCCTGCAATATACTACACCCAGAAGGAAGACGATATCATAGAAATAGAAATAAACAGACGTATTTCGCTCATCGCCAGTTAACGCTCCTCGCTCATCGCTATACAAAACAGTTTGCGACGATGAGATATTATGCTTTCCGTGCGTTGAAACGCCAATGCACTCGAAAAGCGCAGAAACTCCAATGACTGCAAACTTGCAAAAGACTAGCGACTCTCGCGCGACTCAGCGCTCATCGGACTCTGATGACACAATAAACACGCAAGAGTCTAGTTCGCGAAAGATCACAAGTGTTGACTTCAATGAGATAACGCAAAGCCTTGAAGCAAGCTTTAGTTCACACTCCGTGGGTGACGAAAAGAGTGAAAGTGTGCTGAATGGGAAAACAACTAAGGTCGGAAAAGAGCGAGCAGTTTACACATCAGTAAAAAGAAAACCCAAAGTTAAGAGTCAAATATCAATCAAAGAACGAAACCTTTCACAATCAGGCATGGAAACTATTGCAACTTATCGGTGCAAGTGCAAATCGTTTTGCTCGTTAATGTTTCACACATCAGCTTTAGCTGCTCAACGCGAAATGTTTTGGAACTTGTCTCAAAAAGATCGTAAATAATGGATGATAAGAGATCTTATGAAGAGCGGGACCAGAACTTGTGACTCAAGATTCATATTTATGTTCTTCATATGTGACAGACCGGTAAGTTTGCCAAAACTGCTCATTAGGTTAATGAGCGGTTTTCCTTCTTTTTTATAAAATCCCCTTGAAGAATATTTTTTTGTTCTATTCCTGAAAGTGTGCCAAAACTGCTCATTAGGTTAATGAGCGGTTTTCCTTCTTTTTTATAAAATCCCCTTGAAGAATATTTTTTTGTTCTATTCCTGAAAGTGTGCCAAAACTGCTCATTAGGTTAATGAGCGGTTTTCCTTCTTTTTTATAAAATCCCCTTGAAGAATATTTTTTTGTTCGTATTCCTGAAAGTGTGCCAAAACTGCTCATTAGGTTAATGAGCGGTTTTCCTTCTTTTTTATAAATTCCCCTTGAAGAATATTTTTTTGTTCGTATTCCTGAAAGTGTGCCAAAACTGCTCATTAGGTTAATGAGCGGTTTTCCTTCTTTTTTATAAATTCCCCTTGAAGAATATTTTTTTGTTCGTATTCCTGAAAGTGTGCCAAAACTGCTCATTAGGTTAATGAGCGGTTTTTCTTCTTTTTTATAAATTCCCCTTGAAGAATATTTTTTTGTTCGTATTCCTGAAAGTGTGCCAAAACTGCTCATTAGCTTAATGAGCGGTTTTCCTTCTTTTTGAAAACATTCACTTTGCTGGTATATTTACAGGTGTGTTCGGCCTTCTACCAGAAGGTTTACAAAGTAAGCCAAGGCTATTTCTGCGACGTACGCGAGCGCGTTCTCTCTGGAAGAACAAATTTCATTCACGGGCTGACTGGCAGTGAGGCAAATCGGCGTTTGTCCAACAAAAAATCAAATGTCGTCGCCTTCGTGAATAAATATGCGGAAGAACAGGGCGAACCTCAGCCTCATAAACCTGAGACGCATCTCCCGTCGGGGAAGACAAGAGAAGAGATTTGGGATGACTATCTCGATTCTTTATCTATTCACGACCGCAAATCCAAGGAAGTCTCCTTGCCGTACTTCTACGAAATCTGGAAAGACGAGTTCAAATCTTGGCTCAAAGTTCCGAAGTGCAAGCGTTTTTCGCAGTGCAGTGTATGTGCTTCGATCAAACTCTTGAAGGAGGGCACACCTAAATCCCAGCACGGTAAGCTAAATTCTGAAAAATACAGTATTTGCATTTGTTTTACGTTGTTTTAGAAGTTTGTATATTAAAACGTTTTTTTTTTTCAGGTCAATACGACAAAATGCGAGAGGTGCACCTTAACCAAGCGCGTGCCGAGCGTGAGAAGTTCTACAAACACGGCCGAAAATCTAACATGACTAAGAGCATCAAGGAAAACAAGACGTGGTGGAAATATTCCTCTGTCATCATTGACGGGATGACCCAATGGACGACGCGCCTGCCGCATTTCAGGCGCATGCCATCATATCTGGACCGAAAGGACTTCTTGGACAAGCACAATATGGGTAGCATCATCGAAAACGTTGGCCGGTTTATGGACTTCAACTACGCGAATTACGGTGACGACGCCAACTTCCTGCTGAACGTGCTGCATCGTGACGTCACTCGAATTCAAGAGCACCGTCGTAAAGGGGATGGCGAGGAACCGTACCCGATGCCGGAAGTGTTATACGTCCAGCTTGACAACGTGGGCACCAACAAGAGCATTATGCTTTTGGCGTATATCTCTTGGTTGGTTATGTCTGGCGCGTTCAAGAAGGTGAAGGTGAACTTCCTAATCGTCGGCCACACCCACGAGAACATCGACCAGATGTTCTCGCGTTTTTCTGTGCGCTTAAAACGCAAGCTTGCGATGACCCTTGACGAAATGATGGAAATCGCAAAGGAGTGTTTCTCGGATGGCATCTTCACGACCGCGGTGGCGAAAGTGCACGATTTGAAGACCTGGTTCGGTGGTCGCTACGAGAACGTCTGTGGCATCTCCACGCAGCAGACCTTCAAAGCGTTCAAGAACGAGGCCGGCGAAGTGGTCGTGCAATACAAGATGTATTCCACCGACAAGAAGTGGCTACCAGAGGAGGGCCTCAAGGTGTTGAACTCTATGCCCGAGAACCTGCCTGATTTTGTCAAACCGAAAGCCTTCTCCAAAGAAGGGCTTACGAAGCTCGAGGATCTGGTGGACGGGATGCGGACCATTTTGAGTACGACGTTTACACCTACCCACGAGGCGTGGTGGGCGGAGCTGTTGAGGAAGCAACGAAAGCTGACCGAGGAGGGCATTTTCGAGGAGCCTAATGTCCCGTTCGTTTTGCCGAGCAAATTGCACGCACGTTTGAATGCCCCTTTGGTGCATGCCCTGGAAGCTCCTCTCAGACTCGCCGAAGCTCAGATGCCAGCAGCAGCAGAAATTCCAGCCCGAATTCAAGAACGCGTAGAACGTGCACCGATTGCCGTGTACACGGGCAAACGTAAGGCGGTGAATCGGGCTGCTAGAAAAGCAGAAGCGTACGTGGCCAACCCGGTATGGGAGGTTTCGTTCGATCAGATGACCGTAAACAGCTACGCCGTTTGCTTCGGAGAAATCACGGGCGTGAAGGCCAACGATGTATGCCAATTCCGTGTCAAGCTCAACGGCAAAGAATGGTCGGACCCCCTGATGCTTGTCCGAGTGCATGCACGGATTGTCTACGCGAAGGAGTTGAAGTACAAGTACCTGAAAGTGAAGACATACACGGACACTAAGGAGCGAAGACTCGGAAAGGTGTTGGCAGGGAAAGCGGGAGCCTTCTGGGAGAACGCATCCGATACGCCGTCAACTGAGCCCTTCAAAAGTGCAGAGATATTGCTAGCGTGGAACATCGCAGCTAACGAAGCAAAAGGTTGTATCCCAGAAGAACAGTATGGGCAACTTATAGTGGCACTGCTTGCGCAAAGAGCCAAGAAAAGACGAATTGATAACGGGCAAATGGAAGAAACCGAAGGCGATGAAGACAATAGCGAAAACGAGGGAAATGAGGAAGTGCCGACCTGTCCCGACCGGTCCAGACCTGACCAGAGGTGTAAAGACCTAGACGACGGTAGCGATGTTGAAATGTGAATAGAATAAGTTGACTAAGACGCAAGAAATAGATGTACATAATGTAAATACGATTATTAGAGAAATCTGATATGGCAATTGCTCATTTCTTTTGTATGTCATGCTCGCTACCATTTACAGCACAGAAAATAAATTGCATGCTTCACCGTGTCTTGGAAACATTTTCGTACGTGTCTTGTAATTTTACCGTTGCGGAGGCCTGCGAGCAAAATTATTTTCAACATTAACATTTTCAGCACATATATTTTCTAAATATCGCCAAAAACAGCTAATGTCAATTATCTACCCTAATGTCAATTTCATCGAATAGCGTGTTTTGTCGGTTTCCATACGTGTTTCACCCGTATGAACGACTTAGTCCACACGTCGTCCGCATGGTATCCATACAGGTGGAAGCGCCCGAACAGCACGCCTTGGACGCCTCCCCCCCCTCGCTGAACGCCAACACTCCCCTGACCTCGATGGCCCCTTGGCCTTAGGGGACGTGGTGGATATCTTTGCCACCGCTCAGGCCGACGTGGGGCGCATCGGCGACGGTTACGCCACCGGAAAGGCCACTAAAAGTGGCATTTCCAACCTTGTCATTGCTCGGGCGACCGTCGCCGCCTTCGGGCCGGGTAAGTCCCTCAACGAGATGCCCATGGTGCTGCCCTCTGACGTCTACGAGCTCTACATAGAGTTCGTAGTCCACCTGCCGGAGGGGGGCGATGTCTACCCGGTCGAGCGGCTCCTCTCCCACCACATGAGCATGGTGGACGAGCTCGTGGATGCGGAGCAACTCCGCACGGGGACAAGTGCTAAGAAGCTCGCGGACCTCGAGCACTCCCTGAAGTCAATATTAATAAAGAAGAGTGTGGTCTGGCAGTCCCTCCCTCCCTCCCTCCCTCCCTCCCTCCCTCCCCCCTCTCCTCCCTCCTCCCTCCCTCCCTCCCTCCCTCCCCTACAAATTTCACATTTTACCTTTTGCACTTTCGCGAACGTCCATGCGTGTATGTCCGCTTGGTGTCCTTGCGGTGTCCATACGTACGACAAGATCTATTGTGGTGTCCATACGGGTGGAAGCGGTTGTACACACGTGCGGACTCCGTCTGAACACCTGGGTTATGTGCGCAGGATACACAACAAAGCCTACTTGAGGCACGCCAACGAGAAGCATGTGTATCCCGAGAAGCTGACAGCGAGGAAACTCGTCGGCCTGAACTTGGAACCTGCTGAGGTGGGGGAACGGGGCCGTTGGAATCCCCCGTCATGGTGTGTTTGCTTGTTTTTCTTTTGTATTCCATTTCGCTTGTCATTTTGTGCCGATGCTCTTAATGCACTCACTTATTAGGTTGCATTCACTTGCAGTTCGGTACGAGGGGAACTGGCCGTCACTGGTTTCAGGACGTGCGGGGTAGGAAAATGGGGCCGCAGACGGAAGAACCTTTACCCGATGGTAAAACCGAGGAGGAGGCGTACACAACCGGGGAGGGTGGCGATGACGAGGAGGATGGCGGGGACGAGGAGGACGACGAGGAAGTTGCTGCTGAGGGTGACGACGCTGCTGCTGCTGCTGGTGGTGGTGAAGGAGAGGTTGTGGAGGAGGAGGAGGAGGAGGACAAGGCGGCGAGTGAAGATGATGACACGGAGACGCCGATGGGCGAGGACGATTCCAAGAAGGAGGAGAAGAAGGGGGCTTCCAAAGAACCTCTTTACTTTCAGAAGAATAGGAAACCTGAACCTGCAGTCAAAGAAGCCCAGAAGCAAGCAAAGAAACCCAGAGCAAGCTAGAAAAAATACAAACATGTTGCATATTTTGTAAATATCTGTACTTTTCGTGAAAGTGTCCTGCTCTGTCCTGCTTGCATCTTACGTCGTCCATATGGTGTCCATACGGATGGAAGCCCGCGTCCACACGCGTAAAGTCAATATCTACACGTACGGACGGCGATTCTTATATTCGAAGCTCCGTCCACTCTCTCAGACGCCATCGTTCATGCGTGTGGACTCTGCTGTTCATACGTATGGACGATACCGTCCATACGTATGAACTTGTATTATTATAGGAAGCTGTCCACACGTATGGACTTTATTGCTCATACGTATGGACGGTATCGTCCATATGCATGGATTTGTATTATTATAAGTTGTCCACACGTACGGACACCGACGTCCATACGCGTGGATCGGTAAAATATGTTGACAAAACCATCGTCCACGCGTGCGGACACCTACGTCCATCCGGACGAATCACTGTCCGCACGTACGGACGCACATAACCACGCGTGTGGATATACTTACTATTCTTATCCTTAAGCTCTTTTAGCAATGTCTCTGTCCAGACGTGCGGACACCTACGTCCATACGGATAAAATACCGTCCACACGTACGGACGTATATGTCCACGCGCTTGGATATGCTGATTGTTCGTACCCGCGTGTTCATATGTACATGATTAAGTCCACGTACGTACGGACGGCTACGTCCATACGTGTGAACATGCCGATCCATACGGGTAAAAAGCCCCTCCATACGTACGGATACCTTCGTCCATACGTGCGGAGTAGCAAATTCTGATCGTCTATACGACTGTCCATACGGTGTCCACCCGATGTCCATCCGGGTGTCTATAATTATGGTGTCCATGCGGTCTTCCATACGGTGACCGTGCGGTTGAATAGTGCCTGTGTCCACACGTATCGACACCGGATGGACTTTAGTAGGCCGTCCATACGGTGTCCATACGGGTGTCCATACGGGCGTACATACGGTGTCCATGGGACATGTTCGTACGGACACCACATGTACTCGTCGTCCGTACGGTTCTTGCATGTGCCTCAAAGTTTCTTCAGAAATATGTTCAGACCGTCCATACGGTTGTCCATACGAGGTCCTTACGAGGTCCATACGCCGTCCATGTGGAAATTCATACGGATGAACAGGCCAATAATATGTAGGGCGTGCGACTCATTCTGCACCCATCGTTGTGAATCCTGTTGTGAAACACGAAATATATACCGAGATCACACACCTCACTCACAGTGATTACAGTCTCACAAAGCGGATGGCAACGAAAGCAATGACACTCAGTGAAGTACACGTAGTTTCCGAGGGAAACAGCACATTCACGAAGCCAACACATTCACGCAAAACAACGCTTCATCTTGAAGCGACGAAACATCATGTCAGGTTTGGCCATTATGTTATTCTCTGTAAGTTCACAACGCCCCGCTTCAAGTCGCCTTTGCCCTGAACAAGGTAGAGGTCGTCACCTTTCTGCTCCATCTCTGGAGTCACGTTCTTCTTCCAACTCGTGAAGTTGGGCGACGTATGCTTCTTGCGACAGTATAATCGATCATTCCCAGTTTCGTGACATGGCACCTGGGGGGTCAAATCAAGGTATGTCTTGCGCAAGGTCGACTTTACACAAAATTTATGATTTTCTAGATCGTAAGATATATGCGATTTAAGTATGCGCTTAAGTAGGGTTAAGTATGGGAGAGAACTGAGCGGTATCGACCATAACTTTTCAATGCCTGGGTCGATTGTGTACCCGGAGCGCTCAATATGTTTAGATTGCTTTGAGCGACATGTTTATCGAATACACACATTTTCGGAAGTTTTGTGTAAAGTCGACCTTGCGTAAGACATACCTTGACATGCTCACGATAAGGAGTTTGGGTTTTGCCCACAACATACCAAGATATATAGCATAGATGCCAGTATGAAAATTACCTATTTTGATGTTGCCAAAAACGATGGTGCGGTCCGGTTTGGCTGATTCGAATGTATTTGGTATGCATCACCACATGTGAAACTCAAGGGGATGTGGCACCCGTACTATAGGGTTTGTAGGCGTGGGCACCCAAAACGCGTAGGGAATGTGTTGCTAGGCAATATTTGAGTGCTAGCATCAATACATACATACGCACACATATATAAAGGAGCTTTAGATATTACGAAAACTTCCAGGAGTGCTGAAATCTCATTTTGGAACATAGGTTGTGTGATACGATAAAGCGCGAAGTCTAGTTTTACAATAAGCGTGCGTATGTTATACCTGTTATCTATGCGTTTTTGGACCTTACATTGGAGACCCGGCTGCAGCTGGCGATGCGACGATCCCAACGATTTACAGCCTCGTGTGAACAAGGGCCGATACAGCTAATGCTGAAACCTTACTGTGCACTTGAAAGCTTCCCTCTCACTCACAGAGGGAACGTCAAACGGAACATATCCGTTATGCATATATGACTATTTATAAGTTTATTTCCCCTAACGTATCTAGCAATACCAACGGTTGCGTTGTTGTATTCAGAAGCGACGGCTACGTTACCTCGAATAGTAACCGTCGATCCCCGGAACTGTTTGGATTTAAACCCAAAGGCCGGGTGGGGCGAGCCCATACTCTTTCGGCTACGTCCCGAAAATATCGCGTTGGTGTGGTATGCTCCCTCCAAAGTTCAGCGTTCCCGGACTGCGTGTTGCAGAAATCAATAAACAGTCATGCTTCTACCTGGTTCGCCTACCAAACGTGCGGCAAACAAGATGGCGTATCCGGTGTGGTTATGGAGGTCGAACCGGTAGAAACTCCGTCCACAAGAGCGGAAATAAGAGTTAGTCCTTGACCTGCGGCACTCGCATCCCCGTTCTCCTCCCCCGGGACTGTTGGGAATGCAACCCCAACATTAACGTCCGCTGCCAGAACGAAAATCGCATAAATCATGCACGCGCGAGAAAGTCTTTGACTTAAGCAGGGCACACTAACGGTAAGCACGCGAGACTCGAATGCTGCAGTGAGCTTGCTGCACCTGCATAGTGATTTTCTCCGCGCCGAGGCTCGTCGCTTTTGACCTTCGAAAAACGAAGGAACGTATGCATTGTGAAATTATGACAAAAAAAGCAGCTGTTCACAAGCCTGAGAATAACCCGGGAGAAAATATTCCTTCACTATATCGTCCGGGGAGTTTTTCCAGAACTCTCCAAGCCAATCCGCAGACGGTTAAAGCACCGTAAGAGTTAGATGGGGGAGCAGGGGTGTTTAAACCCGAGGACACAAAGGTCCCGCAAGAGGATTCTCCTCTCGGAACGCGCTGCTCCCTTTAGCGGAAACGGCAAATCCCTTCCTATCATGTTGAAAAAGCGTGTGCCAGAGTTTGAAGTCAAGCGATGCAGTGTAGACCGCATCATCACTGTCCAAGCCTGTGCGCGGAAATTCGGGAATTTCGCGTGTAAGCAGCAAAACCGGTCAAGTACTTTCAACTGAAACCCGAACTCAAAAATCGCAAATATACAATTTTTTGGAAAAGGGGCAACCTGCGAATATAGCAAAGCGTATCAGATCTCTATGATATAGACTCTTAGAAAATCTTAACGGCGCAAGTTAGAGAAATTTTCCGCGGGCTGACATGCAGAAGCCTCTCTGCCTGGTTTCAGGGCAAACGCTGCAGTCTGCGAGCTGATCAGCGCTTCTTCAAGCTCGAACATATTTTTGAACGTCTTTAAAACAAAATTTTGCTTGTCGGTCGTCCGGGCATGCTGCCACGTAGCCCTACAGCCGGCGTCCACACTGATGCACCGTCAGGCGCTTTTTTGGCTTGTCAATAACAGTGAAAATATCGTCAAACGTCACACGCTTATCGTGACAGTTTGCGGGAGTGGCAGGTGCCATGTGGTGTGAATTCAAGTGCAGGTTTCACGCATATGATTCCAGTATGAAAGGTCCGGGTTCATGTATCCGAGCGCATCAGACTTCAGACCAGTATGTAGTTGCATCTTAGTACGCGTTTGATTCCGCAACACCCTGAGCGTGCAAGTTCAGCTCTCGATCCCCATTTTCCGAACCAACGTAAAACCAGGAACAGGCTTCGTTGATAAAAGTGAGTATAGCCTCAAACTCTGCGTCGGTCAAATCTTCAGCGACCCGAGTCACGTTGATGGAAAACGGTGCGACGTGTTCGAGATCTTTAGCATTTTTGTTAGGTGCTTTAGGTTGACTGGCTGTTGAATTTTCCCCACGGGATTTCTTTGGGGGCTTGGCACGTTGTTTCGCAGGTGTTGGAACAAAATCACCATCGTCGTCAGAGTCTTCGCCCGAGTCAGAGAACGGCAACTTCTCGTTCTCATCGCCGCGTCAGGACTAGAATCAGAATAGATGCCCTTCAGCTTAGGGTCGGGATCGGGATCGTCTTCAGAATCACTTGCGAATGCAGTGGTCGACGCATCCGCTTGATTGTTGTTTTACTCCTCTGCATAGGACATCAGCACAACAATACATATAGCGTAACAGCAGCACAACAATGCGATATATGCAACGTCACAACACAACAATACATATAGCGTAACCATAGCATACCATTTGCATGCTTAGTGGAAAACTTTATATTTTTTGGGTCCGATGTATATAGCTGAAATGCACGGCACGTCGTCTATCGCCACTGTAGTACGATTTCCGATCAATGTACTTTGTGCCACCTTTCCGTCCGCACAAGCCTACTCAACTAGGATATGGGTTGTTTGAAGGTTTAGGGCTTTCAATGTACCAATGAACAAGTAGTCCAAGGATTTAGGACTAGGGGAGACAAACGAAAGCTTCACTGCAGAAGCTCACAATATCTGTAACACAAATATCTATACAATTAAAGTCTGAAATAAACGACCTTGTGCACTCCTCCTTAAAAAAGTTTGCCAGTTCTAAACGTTTTCGCTTAGCCTCTTGTTCTTGGGCTTGTTGTTCAACGTGTTTTTAAACTCGAAAAGCACGAGTCACCAATGTCTGTGTAATCGGACGGGACATAGCTAACTTTCAAAACTATTAAATTAGCTTTTGTTTTGGCTTTCGCGTTTAGGCGTTAAGCGTTCACTTGCGAGAAAGGAGTAAACTGCTTCCATGCAGGACATTTTATATCAAGGTGCTAGGAAGACTTTGTCCATGATCCCTTGGATAGCTCTTGTTTGCGTACCGTGTGCTGTTGTTTTTATATATGTGGTGTTTATGAGCATTAAAATGAGCTCGAAGTTTTTTTTTTTGTGAAATGAAACATGTTGTGGCCGTGGGGAAAGTAACTGCAAATGCTAAGGTCTCCTATGACCTAGAAAACATTTATGCCCACAATACTGGCCTTATTTGCCGCCACATACACTCGCAACCACGAGATAAAGCAAACATAAATGGTGCCCCTAATAGCAAAATGTAGCACGCGATGCACTACTGCAGCATGGCAAAAAACGAGTGCTTTGCAATCTTCGCGAGCTGTTAGATGCCGGACTAAGACTGAGTATAACAGGTGCCGTCTCGATTCATTTTTCAGTGGAGCGGGCTGTCAAGATGCGCCAAGAAATTTGCGAAGTACCCATAGTATACGAGCAAGCAAAACCAAAAAGCGAGTCTTCAAAATAAAATTCCGAACGTCAAACGTGACGGTCCTTCCAATAAATTCTATTATATACAGTCGCGACCTATTAACTTCGCCACAACCAGGGTCCTTTATTTCCTCAGCTGCATCTATTTACAAAGCGTCCTCCCGACAACTAACTTACAATCTCCACCCTTCCCTTCTCTCACCGTGCCAGAGCATGCCTGTGTAACGTTCTGCCCAAACCAACGGGGCACACTCCTAAATCGATGACTTCGTTTTATTACAGTGCACGTAGTCTGGTGCGATATGCTATTCTCATCCGTTCGCAAGGAAATCTGCGGGACAGCATAAGCGCACGAGTTAGAAAGAATATCGGGTCGAACTCATCAAGAACGCGGCAACGTTCGAAGAAGCCACACGCAAGGGCAACGTTGGGATCAGGATAAATTATGTAGCCGTGTATGTGTTTTGAAAATCGTCTCGGTGAAAGGAGCTTTCGTTCGCGGTGATAGCGAGTGATCCCGACGATACAAAGATGAGCTAGCAACCCTCTGTACACCCATGACAGCAACTCAATACGATTGCGTACCTTCTAATTTCTTCCTGGTTGACCAATAGTGTTGTAGTACAGTGCGTTGGCGCCCCCGTAGGTCGCTGCAGCAATAAGAATAAGACGAAGCACAAGCACTTCCGTGCCCTGCTGAGGAAGGGCCTGCATTTCCAGTCGCCAGTTCCCAATAATTAGTTTTGCAGGTCAAGTGTGTGTGTTCACTGTTTATTCCAGCAAAGCCATAAAATTTCTAAGTGTGCCATCGTAAGCGTGCCGCGGAAAAAGGTGTTCGATGCAACCATAGCGGCAGGCTGATACACCGGTATTAATCGAAGCCATTTACCAGAGGAAAGCTACTTTGCAAGACGCTGAGTTATTGGGCCGTTTAAAGTTGGATACCTCTAGCTCTGTGGAGAGGTACCACCCAGCAGTGGCTGCAGCAAGTCCCAAGGTGACGACCTCCTTCACTAAAGGGTCGTGGACCGTGCTTCGGAAAGGACATTTTGAATTATCTTCGAGTCGCTGATCTTCAAGCTTCAGCAGCTGTTGGAATTTCCCAAACTCCTCATCGCTTAATAGAGCTCGTGTTGTGACAGAGCGGAAGCTTCGTGAGAAAGCAGCACGGCGAGAAGGACTATCAAGACGGCCTGGCTTGTTGCCAGAAAAGCTTGCTCGATTTGACAGCGGAGACCTGTATGTGATGCTCTTTGCAGCATATGTGTTGGGGATAGCGTATCTATGCATGGCTAGCGATATGGACCTGCTTGCGAGATGCGGTGGTAGAGCATACAATTTTCACCACCGACGAACGCTCAAGATCTAAGACCCACCACGGAATGTCCTGCCCTGTTCTTGTCGTTACTCGAGGTTAGAAGGTGGAATGGCTCCAGCTCTCCGTTCTCTCGAAACGCAAAAAAGATACTGTTTGGGATCTATGAGATCTATTGGGATATTCATTTCCACCAACGACGGTCCAGATATCGATTCCACCGATGCAAAGGTATAGGATCGAATCAATTTCCGGCAGAAGGCTAAATGGGCAATTATTAAAACTGAAATTCTCGTGATGCGGAGGGCCGAAGAGAGCGATAAAGATTTTCATATTCCCGATACATATTGCATATTCCGAATTCTTTCCAGCCGTGTCACACACAGTGTGAGTGTCACTGTCTCAGAGTAATAACTAATAAGTCTTGGGCCTTTCGCTAGACCGGACCCATTAGGATAAACCGTTCATTCTTAACAGTGGTAATTATCTGAATCTGACAGTGCATACGATTCCAGAGATCAAGATGCGACACAAGTTAGAAAACACTTACAAAATACGTTCGTCGCTCCCAAGGAATCTGTTCGGACCTTCCGATGTAAAACATCGGACGGTTTATCCTAATGGGTCCGGTCTACCTTTCGCCAGAGAGCTCAAAGCATCGCATGGCACACGACAGTACAGTATTGAGTATAACTGTTTATGTGTCCACTTCCCGTGACCCGTCGCGTCGCGTGGGGCCCTCATTTTGTCTAAGGGTGTCGACATGCCGCCTGATTGGTCGGGCATTTCTGAATACAAAATGTACCCATCCAAATTTGGTTCAAAGTTGACTTGACCTTTGCTTTCCCTCCGCGAAGCACTCCGCGGCACGCACAGGACTGGCGATGGCGTGGGCCGCCGATAAACGGGATATCGCACGGTCTCATTTGCAAAATTCCGAAACTCAAACTCGAAACTGAATGTGAATAGTGCGCACTGCGCAGCTGCGCACAGAACGACGCGACGTCAAGTATAGTAAGAAGTAACGTCTACGTGCCGTGCCGTGAGGGCACGCGAGACGCGACAGGCAAACGGGCACCGATACGCCGTCAGATTGCCATCCCATAAGGATATACCCAGGTTTATACCCACGCGCCACGCCAGCCATGACATGACATGACATGACATGACATGACATGACATGACATGACATGACATGACATGACATGACGATGAGTAAGTCTTAGGACATAGAAATAGATGAATAAAAAAGAACAAAAATATCGGTTGGGTATTTCATACCATCGCGCAAATTATTAATTTTCGGTATTCCAGTCCAATGGGAGCGTGCCGCTTCAGCACCAAAATATCGCGCATTTCTCGAAAAGTGAAAACCAAATCGAAATGTCTTTGTGGGCATCCTAGATCCTTCAAATTTGCGTTGGCAATGTGACACACTGTGACTGTAGAGCTCTATTGGCAGGATGCATGCCCCCCCTCCCCTCCCCTTTCGTGGCGCAAATCATAATAAAAGCGATAAAACTCGCAAGCCCACGACATTGCATTCCCTTGGGATGGTATGTACCGCGTAGACTACCCAAACCGCCCGTGGTATCCGAGGTAAATTTTAGGCCGTAAAGTACGTGATCGTGTACGGAAATCATAATTGATACTTGAACGCCCCCTCCAATATCCACACGATATGCAGCTCCGGTTTTTCTTTTAACCCGGCGATATCCGTATTGGTTCAAGGCGACATTATGCCATGCTAGGGATGTTGTTTTGCAATTCCTCGCGTGTAGGGTGAACCTTTTATGAGAATTCTTGCCAATATATATATATATATATATATATATATAGTGTGTGTGTGTGTTACATAATAAGGGCGTTACATAAATAATTTAGGCTTAAATGTGATCGAACGGGGGTACATGGGCTTCACTATGCCACAATCCCCCGCTTATTGGTCGGTTCCAACGCGAGCCATGCGCCAAAATTTTCGATATAAACCCAAAATGCATTATTGGGTCACGCTCGAACCTGAATCCATAGAAATGTATCCCGAGTCGCGCTGACATGTTGACTGCGAAATGTTACATGCCACCCCACGTTATCGATACGGTGTGATACACTACGCATTTACTAATTTACGCATCAGATTCGTATTCTACGCGAAAAAGCACTTTCACCACAATACTCCAACTTCCGAAATCGATAACTCTCACGGGGGATGCAACTTTCACCCCCAGTATATGGGTGACTGTTGCCCCCCTTCTGCTGTCACCCCTCACTGTGTTGTGACTCTCTGCTGTGTCACGTGCCGCATCATCACCGACCGCCGGGAATATTAAAACAGTCTCTGTATTCTAATATTCACCTTAGTACTGTATCCGAAACCCTGAGTCCACGGCTTCAGCTTTCGTCTCTGTGAAACCTTATAATATATTACAGCCGTATATATTTTAGCTTTCCCATCAGGTTTGGGCTGCACCACTTGAAGCAGTGGTCTTTTTGCTTTTCGGTCCTTACTTTGGTCAACGCATCTCCAGCGACACCCGCGACTCCAGCGGTTTTTCACTTATCATCACTGAAATTTGGCACCTCCAGCCACGGCATCTACAGCCTCTTGCACCACCAGCACCCTGCCTCTCTTCGGTTCGCAGATCATCTTCCTGGCGTGACGTACCGCGCCGTCATCAAAGAAAGCATCTCCAGCTCGACAAGATTCCGAACTATTTCCTCCCGAACATGCCCGCAGCACGCCCGACACTTGGCAGCGCTCTGCGCGCTGCTAGAGCAACAACATCTGGGGCCACGCCTACACCGACTGGCTCCTCTTCACCTGCGCGGTCTCAACGTTCTGGCACGCCGTCATCGCACGAGTCCCAAGACAATGACCCCATCGTGCGCATGTCCACTCTGGTGAAGAAGCCCCTGCCGGCAGCTCGTGCCCCCACTGCTGAGGAATTTTACAAGGATGAATCAGTTTGGGTGTCCACCCCTGTACGGGCATCTACCGCTCACGGTTACAGTGAGCGGTTAGATTACGCGTCTCACTACAGTGAAGAACTTTGCCGTCTACTTCGTACTTACGGCTACAAAGCTGCTTCTGGATTATCCCTGGACGGCGAGGACGCCGAAACCGACTTCACCGTCCTTCTGGCTAACTTGGCCCACGTCCTGTCCCCGATTTCGCACTTTGAATTCGACAAGCTTCTGGACCTGGACCACGAGTTCGACGAGTACCACATGGCCCTCAACGAGCTCATCTTCGTGATCCTCCCGACAGTCTTGCGAGG
The DNA here is from genome assembly GCA_001247695.2 of Cymbomonas tetramitiformis. Lineage (NCBI taxonomy): Eukaryota > Viridiplantae > Chlorophyta > Pyramimonadophyceae > Pyramimonadales > Pyramimonadaceae > Cymbomonas > Cymbomonas tetramitiformis. Next base: position 17,229 of record LGRX02000655.1, on the reverse strand, counting down.
CACTGCCCTCGCCCTTCAGGAGGAGTCCTCGCGCATCTATCCGCATGATGGTCGCGCAGCACTCCAGCGGCTTCGGTTCCACGTGGAAGGCATCGGCGACCCCGACTCCAACCGCTACTGGACGAAGCTGCGTGCTTTAATCATCGACGAGTCCAACGACCCCGCCCCCCAGCTTACGGTGTTCCGCAAGCTGGCGGACAAACACGCCAAGCTCCACCCCGCGTACAGCGACGTCAACAGGGTGGAGGACCTTCGTCATGTGCTGAAGATGTCCGCGGCGGTCTCCCCTCACGTCACCCCCTTGTATCTGGTGGTGCTGCGCGAGCTCACCGCCGGTGCGCGATTCTCCTTCTCGTCCCTCTCCTTGCGCATCTGCACAGTGCACCGGGATGAGGGGAGGCTCGCTCGCCTCACCACGCCCCCGCCGCCTACCTCCGGTGGTGGCAACGGCGGGCGTACTCCTGCGGGCGGCGGACGCGGTGGTGTGGGGACCTTCATGGCGCTCCGCAGCGATGCGTACGTGGAGCCCAAGGGCACATGGAAGGCGAAGGGCGGCAGGCACCTGCAGTGGGAAGGCGCAGGGTTCCCCTGCGTCACCTGTTTTCGACTCTGGGGCCTCACGGATGGCCACCCCTCCACCAAGGGTGTGTGCCCCTACGCATGCCGGCAATCTTTTGCCCCTGACCGCATTCCTCTCGCGGCGAAGCCCGCTCATGACCGCCCCCCCATCTCTCGTTGGCCGACTCCGCCAGACCCCCCGCCCCCTGTGCGGGCCATGGCTCTTCAAGCTCCACAGGATCCGGCTCCAGACTCTGCAACCGACGTTGCCATCATGGGGTTTCGTGCCGCCGATCCTCCTGCGGAAGATGAGTTGTTGGCAACCGAGTCTTCCGCAGCCGCAACCGCGGTTGACACGTCTCCATCGACTGCCGCGTTCAATGCCATGGAGTTGGACGACGACGACACCGATTGGCCGGCTTTCCGCACGGTCCCTTGGGTGCCTAGCATCAACCGTTGAGCACAAAATGTACAGCCAAGAAAACAGATGAAGAGAAAACAACAAAAAAAAAAAGAGAGAAAGCCCGATCGTGTGATGTGCTTGCTAGATTTTAGGATGACGCCGGCAGTAGCCATTCTAGTCGGGTTGAAAAAGGCCCCTTAGATCCGAACAATCCTGCAGGCCCACGTAACACTTGCATTTCGTCACCTCACACCTACGGGGTGAGGTGGTGTCACGGGGGATGCAACTTTCACCCCCAGTATATGGGTGACTGTTGCCCCCCTTCTGCTGTCACCCCTCATTGTGCTGTGACTCTCTGCTGTGTCACGTGCCGCATCATCACCGACCGCCGGGAATATTAAAACAGTCTCTGTATTCTAATATTCACCTTAGTACTGTATCCGAAACCCTGAGTCCACGGCTTCAGCTTTCGTCTCTGTGAAACCTTATAATATATTACAGCCGTATATATTTTAGCTTTCCCATCAAACTCGATCACTTGCCTGCTCCGCGCGTGAAGCCTGTAACCGTCGCAGACGAGTCGCTGGCTATGTTCGGATAAACGTGACCCCCCGGACGTAATTTACGCGTATTTACGTGTTTCCGGAGTTTGGAGATTTACCCGTAATACGTAATGCACTATGGAGAAAATAGGATTACATCCCAACGGACATATTCACATATAATGAGAGAAACCCTGCAATAATGACATTTCTGATTACTTATCTACGGTATTTACGATTCACGGTAACCTTCACACATTTCGACACTAGGCATTAGGGCCCCCAACATATGAACATAGAACATATTGTACGGAAGTACTCGAGTGCACGACACATACAGGAGTCAGCGAGGAGAGCAGGTATCAGCGAATCAACTTGTGGGCCCAATGCAAGTAGACGAATCCAACAATCCATTGCAAATTTGAAATACGGTATTCAAATATAAGGAATTAATCTGCAAAAATCTGCAGAGTAATTCATATGCATCGATGCGACATGCGATAACGAAGCACGTGAGGAAGGAAAGCAACTAAGCAAAGTTGTGATGCATAGGCGATAAATGTATGTGCTGAAATCTGTATAGGCAGCCCTGACTGGGAGTCCCGGTCAGGCCCCTATGACAGATCACTAGGACCAACACTGGACTGCTGACTGATCTGTAGGTTCGTACTGTGACACACGCTGCGTCACAGGTAGGCTAGACTCCGAGACCGTCCGAGACCGTTCCGGGTATATCTAGCTTAGGGTTTATTTATCTTATACAGTTTATCCACACGAGTACGGGACTTTCTGATATCTAGTGTACTTGGATATTCCGGTAGGTCGTGGCCCCATCCACGTTTTCATTCCACTTGCTATCTTGGCCATGATTGGCTAAGCAGCCGCTTGAAGAGGTGGTGCGCACTTGCGCGTTTGGGTGCGACTAGGATTTGGGACATGGCTTTACGGTAGACGTCTTTTTTGCGGCTGCGAGTCATGGGCACCGCGCGTTGCTATTGCTCAGTTTTGGCAATGTCCATCTACGTTATTCTGCCTGCCCTGATCCCGCTGGCTTACGTATTTTGGGCTGGTGCTCCGGACACCTTCGACCACGACGACATTTGCAAGTGCCCCACGCTCGTTTCGCCTCTCCGCACGTTCCGCCGTTACGCCTTTCCTACATTTCCGCCACAACATACAAACGTGCAGCCGCGCATCATCTTTTCTCTGGCTTTCTACAGTATGGCAGCATCTACACGAGCTCGTAAACGCCTATTGAGGGACTCCGACTTGGACGCCTCAATACGGCTTCTGGATGCGGTTCGGGACACTCCGACCGCTAGCACCCCGCCTGTGGTGCCCCCTGCTACTTCCAGCAACACCGACGCTGCTGTCGCGTTGCGGAAGCACCTGGTCGACCAACATGCCACGGTTGACGCGGTGTACAAGGGGCGCTTGCATCGGGCTTGGGCCAAGGGTATCCGCGAGGATATCCTTGGTTCCAAGAAACATCATTATCGTGGTACTGACGACACCGACCGCCTCTCCGAGTTGGTGGTGCAGCTTCGGACCGAGTTTGAGTCCGCTGGATTGGACTTGGCCCCCTTTGACCTCGACGACCCCACCTCTCTGGTTATCGAGAAGGTCAATGGGCTCCTCTATGACGTCTTGGCCCTCGTCGTGGAGCGGAACTCTGTGGCTGACACCTGGCTTCGGGGTACGGACTCTTCAGCTGACCGAGATGGACGTCGAGCTCTCATCGACATCATCAAGGGGAGCGTGCCGGCGATCTTACGCGAGAGCCACCAGCAGGAGCACGCGGCGCTTCGTTATCCCGCAGGCGTTGACCCGCAGCCGATCTTGGCTCGTGAGCAACGTCTGGTGCGGGATAACCGCGCTCCTGACTGGCGGCCCACCGACGAGACCCGCAAGCTATCATTGTACAACCGCCTCGACCCGGTCTTCTACGCGGCGGTGAAGGTGCGTTATCCGCTTGCGGGTGACCTCGGCGGAGTTACTCTCCGCTCGCTGCAGGCTCTCGTCGTGGCCATCTTCCAGGCATGGGCACAGTCGGACGAGGGGGCGTCGGCACGTGAGAAGCATGTGCTGGGGATGGACGGTAAGCCCTCCGCTCTGGTCACGTCGTCGGAGTACGCGGTGCTCCTCGAGGAGATCGCGGCCTTAAAGGCCTTGGTGCGAAGTGGCCGTGCGGGCGGGGGACAGCAGCCGCAGCCGCAGCATCGGGGGAAGAAGCATCCGAGGGGGTTTCGCGTGGGTGCAGGCAGCCCCCCCGCGGTCGGCTTTGACCGCGACAGCATGAAAGCGAAGCCGCTGTGCCACCGCTGCCGCAAGGCCGGTAAAGGTGAAGTATATCACCCGTACCGCGACTGCCCGCTTGGCGGTCGCCAGCACTCGCCGGCCACGGCTGCGGCTTTCTGCATTCCCATTGAGCAGGAGGACGCGGAGGGCCTGCACGCGTTAGCGCTCGTGCAGGTCTTCCAGGACGCGGCAGACATTGGGCCGGAGGCCTTCTCGCATGCGGCGTTGGCGTATGGTCCGCCCGCGGTGCTCTCCACGGACGGCGTCGGTGGGATCGACGTGGCGGCCTACGGTTTCTCCGTGCCGCCTCCGCCTTCTGGCGGGACCGACGACGAGGACATCTTGCGGCGGCTTGATGCCCTCACCTCTGAGGTTCAGGCCGCCCAAGGAAAGGTACACTACACTCACGCGTCCTTTGTTCCTGGGAGTGCGGTTGAGGAGCATGCGTCGGCTCTGGTGTGTGGCCCTGCCGCTGCGGCGGGGATCACACCGGAGGGGCAGGTTCCGGCAGGTGGTGCGGCGGCATCGGCGTCCACCGTGCCGGCCCCTGCTATGCCTGTTTCGCAGGTGAAGGATGTACAGCCCGCGCCAACTCAATCGGCGCGGGTAACCACCACGGAGGCGACATGCGGTGAGTTCGGAGGCTTCGTGCAGACGGCGAATCACGCCGCCGTCCACCCGTCTGACCTGACAGGCTATGACACGGACGACTACGAGGATTTCGCCGACGGTACTTTCGCGGTGAAGCCGCGAGCTCCGTCCGGTGCTATCGGATGCGGTGTGCCGCCTTTCGGCTTTGGCACGCCGGCAATCGGCGCTCTCGCGGTGCTTTCTCTATTGTGCATTTCGTTTGCAGGTGTATCTGTTTCGGCTTCCACAGCTTCTGCTGTATCGTCATGTGCACCGGCTACGGAGATGCCTTCGCCTGGTGGTGATCTCGATTGGGAAGCTCCGTCATTTTACTCTACGAATGATTTTGCTGATTCTGTGATCCCGGCTCAGGGTTTCTTGTTGGCTCACGATGTGCCACCGCTTCAGCCGCCCGAGCCTCCTGACACTCTGAGCCTGCTAGCATTTCAGGATTTAGCTCAAGCGGATTTGGGCTTCGGCATGGCATTCTACTACGGCATGGCCTTACATGAGAGCGGTCCTCTTGATGCGGAGCACTATTATGGAGCCGGTTTCTTTACTTCCTATTATGGGTGGACTTCCGTGAGGCCACCGCTGACTACTTTGGTACTGTTGATTGACTTCTTGCTCACTCTGGAGGCACACCAACATGGTGGTGTGCAGAACTCCTGTGGCCTCAAAGACTTCTTCAATCTGGTTTATGTTTTGCTTTGACTACTTTATATTCTTCAAACTGACTTGCTAGCACGGTTCCTTTCACTTGTTTAGCGGTGCCTTAATTGCCCGTATGCTTCTGCTCACGTGCTACCTAGAGGTTTCCAATTTGTGTATCAGAATAGCACAGTTGGATTGGCAGTTAGACTTGTCACCTAGCTTCTGCCCTAAACTTACATCTTACATTTTCTGACCCTCCTAGTCAGTCACCACCCACAGTGCTGGGGTGGTGTGCTGAAATCTGTATAGGCAGCCCTGACTGGGAGTCCCGGTCAGGCCCCTATGACAGATCCTAGGACCAACACTGGACTGCTGACTGATCTGTAGGTTCGTACTGTGACACACGCTGTGTCACAGGTAGGCTAGACTCCGAGACCGTCCGAGACCGTTCCGGGTATATCTAGCTTAGGGTTTATTTATCTTATACAGTTTATCCACACGAGTACGGGACTTTCTGATATCTAGTGTACTTGGATATTCCGGTAGTATGATTGTGATTCAACCTAACTACCTATCTACCCTAGCTAACAAGTGAAAGGAATAGGTGCACGAATGGCGCGCCCAGAGACTGCAGACACACGAGTGGGCTCCACTTGTTCAGGCGCCACGCGCCTAGTATGTTGCTCCCGGATGCTTCCCCAAGTCTTAGGTTTTCCGTTTTGTGTGTGAGACGGTTGATATCGTTATGTTTTCTGTTTTGTGTGTCGACGGTAGATCGATATCGCAGGCCAACAAGATCCCTTGGAGGGCTTGGAGGGCTCGAACGAATGACGTAAAATCGCGATTTTGCGTGGTACACGTAAAATAAGGCCGAAATCGAGGCTCGTGTAAATTACGCGCATTTACGTGTTTCCGGAGTTTTGAGATTTACGCGTAACGCGTTTATCCGAACATAGGTCGCTGGGACATAGGGAGACATGCCACGCCCCACTATCGATACGGTGTGATACACTACGCCTCTGCTAAACTAATTTACACACCAGCTTCGCATTCTACGCGAAAAAACACTTTCCCATCAATACTCCACCTTCCGAAATCGAGAACTCGATCCCTTGCCTGCTCTGCGCGTGAAGCCCGTAACAGTCGATGGGACATAGGGAGACATGCCACGCCCCACTATCGATACGGTGTGATACACTACCGGCCTCTGCTAATTTACACATCAGATTCGTATTCTACGCGAAAAAACACTTTAGCAATACAGTAATCACTCACCTTTAAGAAAACAGAAAATTCACGCCAACGTATTTTTACATAGAGTTATTAAATATGGGGGCGATGTATTAAATATGACGGAGTTTGGAAAAACGCTGGCTGTTTCCTTAACGTCGAGTTTCCTTAACGGTGAGTGATTACTGTAATACGCCACCTTCCGAAATCGAGAACTCGATCACTTGCCTGCTTCGCGCGTGAAGCCCGTAACAGTCGTTCGACATAGGGAGACATGCTCACAAAGTCCCTCGTCGACGGTCTTAAAGTTTGTCCCGTGCAAAATATTCTCCCATTCACATGTCCCCCGACGATGCATCGGTCATTCGAACCTCCCTCCCTCCAATCAACGGCTTACCCTCTGTCAGATGGCCAGGACGAGAAGACTACGTTAACCGGCCGGGACTCAAATTACTTTTGAGGGGGGTCGGGGCTCAAAATAATTTGCCCGTGTTTTACGCGTATCTATATTTTCTATTTTTATTTTTTCGAGGTGGGGGCTCAAGATCATGTGCTGTCTTCGTCCGGGAAAATAATTTGGAGTCTGGGGTTGATGAAACTGTCGGCGTTCTCGTCGCAGTCCGAGTCGCGCCAGTCCGGACCGCGCGATTCATTTTCATTTTCGATTTTTCATTTTGCGGTCGTCAACCCTGTGGCGATCTCAAAACCGAAAAATGCGCATCTGAAATCCGTTGCCGCCATCCCACACGCATGCCTAGGGATGTCTTTGTCAAGGTTGATATACAACCTTTCAGACTATGCGGCTGCTATTGAACTGTAGCAACGCGCAACAATATTTGGTGGGGTATGAGTGCAGTCTCTGGTGTCCAGAAGTATCTGCTTGAGCGCAATGCTCCTCATATACCGATGCCCTCACACTTCATAAGCGTTACCACCATCGGGTTGTGAACCCGAGGGCATTGGGTGAACTAACAGTATCGGCTGGTCGAATTAGCCTGTTGATACCCGCATGTTGTTCAATTCATGCTTGAAGCGAAGACGCGTCCTCTCAGAACAGTTTGTTCTTCAAGAACTTGTCTTGCTTCGCCATCGAGATGCCGTACTCGGCCTCTCGATGACAGATGTCACTCATGGTGAGTGGATGACAGATATTATGACTGTACATGTCATAGTCGACCGTACTGACAATACTCGACGACTGTATGTCATTATAACATATGCCATGCCATGCCATGCCATGCCATACCATGCCATGCCATGACATGACATGACATGACATGACATGACACGTATGACACGTATGACAAATATGTCATCGGTCATATCCCTGACAGATCTCCCCTCTTATAAGAGTTGTGACCTCACACTATAGGGTGCATACCTTTGTATATGTCTTTGATGTCTTTGTTGTTGAGCTGGTACCAGTCTTCTTACACCGATGAGGCGTCCCTCAAGGTGTTTTTAGGATATTGGGGGGAACTGAGTCCACTTTAAACCCTCACCTTAGGCATTTAGCCTTACAGTTCTTAGGATGTAGCCCCCATGAATTGCGTGTCGTATTTCAGAGTGACGTTTCAAGGTATCTTCCGAGATTTACGTTACGGATAGATATAGCGCTGCCGTTCGTATCGTATTTCAGAGTGACGTTTTTACGGCTTTATATAATGCATCCACCTCTTCCTCCCTTCAGAGAGCTTACTCCCCCGAAGTTCACAGGAATACTATGGAGGGTCCCTTTTGGGGGCTTGGTTTAATGCAAACGGAGTGGGCCCTGCTTAACGAGATATCGGAGGGTCTCTATGAGTCCACTTTAAATCCTCACCCGATCTGCCCCAGTGCTCCTTTTATTTTTCGGTCCGGTACGCGCGCTCTGACGAACATTTCATAGATTGGATTCGACAACGTACTAATGTGAAATTCGTTTTAGTTATGTATGTCAATCATAACTCAGGATCACAACTCCGTCCACCTCAGTATCCGGTAGCTGCGGATTACTGGCCATAAGATCCGAATGACAAACCACGGTCTGGCAAAGGTAGCATAGCAGTTTTTATTTATCCACAGATATGGTACCCGCATGTATGCGTATCTGTGCAAGGGTATGATTTGGTACAAGGCTCACTACACCTTAGCAAGGAAGGATCAATTTCCTGCTTCTTATGCAACATAATGACAGAACACTCCTATGCTGGAATCTCCGGCGTTTCCGCGTGTCAAATCGATCGATTTACCCCCCACAAACGCCCATTCGGACCCCTTAGACACCCCCTATCAAGGCATTCGATAGCTCAAAATGTGCCTAACGATGCCAAGAAGAACTTGGTTGCAAGCACGAACACGTATGGCTTTCATATGCACCAAGAAGCAACGGTCTAGCCGACCATGCCGTAGAAACTCCAAATGCCATAGCAGCATAGGAGATAAAGAGCAAGGTATATAGATGATCGACATGTATTAGTATATATTACAAGAAGTAAGGGCAATAGGCTTAATATAATGTTAGCCTTCATAGGCAGCTATCATGTCTGCTGCATCGGTCAGCTCTGTGGCTTTGACCCAGGTGTCATGCTCAGGGCCGTAGCCTGCATATCGCACTAAATAGTACTTGACACCTCTAGTGATCTTATCTGAGAGTATGTGTGATATCTCAAACAATGGTTGCCCTTCTTCGGTGATCATCTGTGGCAGAGGCAAAGGTGCTTGGATTAAGTCATTGTACAGCTCTATTCTGGATACAGGCTGAACCGGATGGATACGAATGTCGAGATCCCCGAAATCTAACTCATAAGCACGTCCATGGCTAAGAACTCTAGATATGGTAAACGACCCAATGTATGGCTGCTTAAAGTGTCTGCCTGCCTCTGTCAAACCAGTCCATTGAATAAACTCAATCCGTAGAAGAACTTTCTGCCCTACTGCAAATTGTCGGGGCATGTGAGTCTCATTGAATCTGGCTCGGTTTATCTCTGCTGCTCGGGAAATGTTATCTACCGCGTTGGCATGTACAGCCGAGTACTGGTCAAAATGATCTCGAATAGCATTCTGCATTGGAACAGGAGCTTCTGGCGGAATAGTGATTGCCAGATCATGAGGCGAAAGTGGTTGCGCCATCGAGTCGAGATAAAATGTGTGTAACCAGTCGTAGCAGAAACCGTGTTGTTAATTGCAAACTCCACCAGAGGCAACTTGTCCTCCCACGAATTGGCTGAAGTATCATTGCAACAACACCTGAGGAGAAAAATACTATCTAATCAGTTATAAACCAGAGGGTGGTGAATCATGCATCATACAAAATAAAAAATACCTGAGGATGTCCTCAATGAAGGCATGGCTTCTCTCATTGCTTGCATTCGACTGTGGATGGCGTGTGAAGACGTCATAGACAATCTCGTACCAGTAGATTTCCACAGTGTTTGCCAGAATGAAGAAGTAAATCTGGGGTCTCGATCTGAGATGATGTTCCTCGGGAGACCATGGAGCTTGAAGATATGTTGCATATATATTGACGCAGTATGCTGAGCAGTCCAGGTCATGTTGAAGGGAATGAGATGACAGCGATGAGAGAATTGGCACATTACCCCGAATATACTGTCGTGCCCGTTTGTGGTGATAGGCAGGTCAGTAATCCAGTCAAGAGATACATCAAGCCATTTTGTCTTAGGCACACAATATCGTATATGTGACTGACCATAAGGTTTGTGTCTCCTCGTTTTCTGGCGTTGGCATACGGGGCACTCCCGAATGTACTGAATGGCTGCCTTCGTCATTCCTGGCCAGTAATATCGGCTACGCAATAAATGAAGCATGCGATTTTTGCCTACATGACCAGAAATAGTGGCTGAGTGGCACTCATGAAGTAGAATGTGGCGAAGCTGTGTGATCTCGCCGTCATCTGTAGGAACTTTGGCAGCAGGTGGAATGTAAAGTTGTCTGCCAAAAATGGTCTTGCGATAGATCAATCCCTGAATGAGCTCGAAATTGCTGACTGACTGTGATGATGTCGATGATGCCAGCTTAGATAATATAGTCTGTGCAAATGTGTCATGATCATACTGAGATATGATAATGTCGTGGAGCTGATGACCTGATGATGCAGATATAAGAGCAATGAATGTAGAATCTGTAGACGGAATGTCTGTTGAATGTGCCTCGCCGACGTCTATATGTTGCAGACAATCATTGAGTTCAAAGAGTGTAGAAATACGGGTAAGTGCATCTGCAACCTTATTCTTCTCGCCAGAAATGTGCTCTATTCGAAAATTGTACTCGGAGAGCTCATCCAACCACCTCGCGTGTTTGGGGCTTAGTGTGAATTTGGACTGGAAATAAACCAGTGGCTGATGATCTGAGCGAACAATAGTCTCTGGAGCTCCCAGCAAGATGTGGCGAAAGAATCGGAAGCCCTCCACAATGGCAAATAGCTCGATCTCAGGAATGGGCCAGCGTCTTTGTGTATCAGAAAGAGTGACGCTGTGATAGCCACATGGCTTCATACCTTTTCCTTGATCCTGCAATACTACTTGACCAACGTGTGTGCCTGATCCATCGACCTCCATAATAGATGGCAGTTTCTGATCTGGAAGCTGTAGTACTGGAGCATGGCAGATGGCACTTTTGAGATTATCAAATGCCTGCTGCTGCTCAGATTCCCAGACAAATTCTGCATTATCCTTAAGGAGACGATTGAGCGGCTCGGCAATCTTGGGGAACTTTGGTATAAATCTCTTAAACTGGCCGACCATGCCCAAGAATGACCGAAGAGCTGACTTGCCATCTTTAGCCATACGGCGTAGAGGCTGCTTTCCAACGGTTGGACCATAGGACACTGGAGGCTGGATAGCCATGACTGCACGGATTCTGTCTTCGATGATTGAAAGGCCTGCCTCTGAGATGTGGTGTCCGATAAAATCGATGGATCTGACGAACAACTCAACCTTAGAAGGCCTGATGTAGAACTGATGATCTCTGCAGCGCTGTAAGAACTGTCGAACATGCTCCACGTGGCTGTCAAAATCTGGACTGTACACTATGGTGTCATCCATGAAAATGACCAAGAACTGATCGATGAAGTCAAAGAATGCTTGATTTCCAACACGTAGAGCGGTCGCAGGAGCGTTAGTTAACCCGAAGGGCATCACTGTCCACTCGTATGAACCATATCTAGTACCACTATGGGAAATGGGACAGTTAATGTTGAGTCAAATTATGTCAAAAAGCGGGTAAATTTACAGGTTTTGACTACATTTCACATCATATTGACCCACTAAATAGTGAATACTAAGTCGATACGCAAAGGAAAATGTAGTCAATGTTTAGTGAGTGTCTTTCACTTACATTGACTTAAGGTTCACTGCCATGAATGGAAGCTCATACATATGCGCGCGTTGGAATCATACGCGCGCGTGGAATGCTAATAAAGGCGATATGAGTGAAATTTGAGTTAAAATACAATGAAAACTCAGTCAATATGCATATTATTCACTAGCTAGTCACTAGCAATGGAGTCTTACAACTAATGTAACCGTTGAGAAATAAATACTGGTAACCGTTGTGAAACAAACCCTACTAACCGTTGACGTCAATATGATATTCAATCGTTATGCTTGGAAACCAATATAGTAATCTTTGACTAGTCAACGTATCAGCGTTGGCATGAACTGTTACCGTTGCGCCCATATGTACAAGAACTACTAGATTAACTCATATATGCTTGCACAGTAAACAAATAAATGGAAGCCCAAAGCTCCAAACGCAATATACAATCATGTGTACCATGCGCATGCGAGCATGCAACGGGTAGGCATGTCAACTCGAACAGCAACTGGAGGGATCACAATTCAGGAAAATAAACATGTTTACAACATATATTCGAAACTTAAAGTCTGTAAAATATTCTAATCCAATTTTACAGCCTATCCAATTGACTCGAACAAATTCAATTACAGTAATCACTCAGTTATAAGGAACTCCTATGCTAAGGAACAGCGGAGCCTTTCGGGGGTACCCAAGTTGATGAGAAAAGCCAACTCACCCCGCTGAGTTTTCTGTTTCATGTGGTATATGATTGTATAAGTACGTGTTTGATGCTAACAACACAGTCGTTTCGGTTGCAGCGCGCATGAGGAGACGGGAGCATCGAGCATATTACTGCCGCCATACTGTACTTGCTTGAGGACGACTCACGCAGGTGAGTCTCATACGCAAATCTTTTATTCGCTGTGCTGCATTTTATCGTAACGAGGCCGGTTTATGCTGCTATGCCTGTTTGTGCTAACTATGCCTGGGTTACGCAAACGCAGATGTCGCCGCTGGAACGGGCAACGTACCGCAGAGTTTGCTAGAACGGCTGACCGCTGATGTCGCTGAGGGACCGCATCGCTATCCTGGTTGTGCTGGTAGCTAGATAGATAATTGAATTTGTTCGAGTCAATTGGATAGGCAGTAAAATTGGATTAGAATATTTTACAGACTGTAAGTTTCAAATATATGTTTTAAACATGTTTATTTTCCTGAATTGTGATCCCTCCAGTTGCTGTTCGAGTTGACATGCCTACCCGTTGCATGCTCGCATGCGCATGGTACACATGACTGTATATTGCGTTTGGAGCTTTGGGCTTCCATTTATTTGTTTACTGTGCAATATTGTTGATAGCAAGCATACATGAGTTAATCTAGTAGTTCTTGTACATATGGGCGCAACGGTAACAGTTCATGCCAGCGCTGATACGTTGACTAGTCAAAGATTACTATATTGCAAGCATAACGATTTTATATTGACTTCACCGGTTAGTAGGGTTTGTTTGTCAACGGTTAGTAATATTTATTGTCGTGCCACTGCTGACTTTCCTATATATTGACACCATATTCACCCTTGTTTGAATGTACTTTCACTGCTTGGGCTACATTCGTTATACATTGACATATTATTCACCATTGTTTGAATGCATTTTCACTACTAGAATATTTGGGCCCGCGCGTATGCCATACATATGCATTTCCCTTTCAACATACATAGGCGGTTCACTTCGTATTGACATCATATTCATGGGTCCGCACACCAGAGCCGAAGCCTCCTGCCCGATGTCGGCAGGAGGCGGGAAAGATGCGTGGGTGTAATGTACCTGCGGGTTGGCCGCGGAGTGAACCTCCGCGGCAAGATCGTCGAGCCGGCGGAGAATGTCATCTCCCTCGGAAGCCGGCTGCTGCTCCACGGTGAAGCCGTAGGCGGACACGTCGATGCCGCCTATCGCTCCCGCACAAAGCACCGCGGGCGGCCCGTACGCGGCTGCCGCACGTGCGAAGGACTCCGCCCCGTCATCCGCTGCCTGCTGGAACAACGCACACATGGCGAGTGCGTGCACCCCCTCTGCGTCCTCCTCGTCGATGGGAACGCAGAATGCTGCGGCAGAGGTGGGCGGGTGTTGGCGGCGCCCGCTCAACGGGCAGTCGCGGTAAAAGTGATACGCCTCACCTTTTCCTGCCTTCTTGCACCTACCGCAGAACGGCTTCGCCCGTTGATCGTCGCGGTCGAATCCCACGGTTTGTGGGTCCCCACACGGAACCCTCGCGGCTGCCGCCCCCGCTGCTGCTGCTGCCGCTGCTGCACCCGCTCCCGTTGTTGACGCACAACCGGAGCGGCCCCACCGTGTTGCCGCTGCACGAGCTCCTTGAGCTCCGTGATCTGTTGAAGAAGTGCGTCGTACTCGCTGCTAGACAGGTGCGCGGAGATGCCGTCCGCGCCAGAAGCCGCCTTCCCCCCGCCCGTCTGTGCCCAAGCTTGGTAAATTTCCACAACCATGGAACGGAGCGAAACTAGTGACACATGAGTCAAGTCAGCGGCCATGGGATAGCGGACCTTCACCGCAGCGTAGAACACGGGGTCGAGTCGGGTGTAGAGGGATAACTTCCTCGTGGCCTCGGTCGGTGTCCAGTCGGAAGCTCGGTTATCCCGCATCAAACGTTGCTCCTTAGCCAAGATCGGCTGCGGGTCAACGTTTGCGGGATAACGCAACGCGGCGTGCTCCTCCTGCTGCGACTCTCGTAGCGCCACTGGAACACAACCCTTGATGATGTCGACAAGGGCTCGCCGTCCATCTCGGGCAGTCGAAGAATCGGTACCAGTCAGCCAGACGAACGCGTTGCTGTGCTTCTCAATCACCAGGGCAAGAACGTCGTAGAGAAGCCCATTCACCCTGTTGACCACGGGTGCCAGCGGGTCGTCGAGGTCAAAGGCACATAGTTCCAGCCCAGCCGACAGAAACTCTGTACGTAGCCGCACCACCAGGTCGGACAGAAGGCCAACGTCGTCCGTACCGCGAAAATGATGTTTCTTGTCACCAAGAATATCCTCACGGATACTCTTGGCCCAAGCCCGGTGGAGACGCGCCTTGTAAATCTCTGTGCTAGGAGGCAAGCACAAGAGCAAGAAAAACGGCTAAGTACAAAACGCAAGAGTACTCAGTACGGAGTACAGTAGGACCGATCAGAATGATGTTGATGTGAGGTGCCTAGCCTGTTGTACGGAGTACTCAGTACAGTTGAGTTATGGAGAGAGTTCCTGAATGCATAAGAACTCTAAGTGTAACCAGTTTCGGGGATGAGAACTGAACTGAGAATTGTAAGCCGTAACTGCTGTAAAAAGCATAGCTATAAAGATTTACGAAACCGAAGTCTTGTAGTAATAACTTGAAGGATTTACGAAACCGAAGTCCGATAGTTGACCATACGTAAGCATACCTCGTGCGGTCGTTTAATAAGTGTAGAATAGTATAAGCCCGAAAGTGTAAAGAAGAGAAGAAACTGGAGTGGTAGCCTCCTACAAAATGGTAATTGGATCGTTTTTACCGGTCGCTTCCTGAAAATTTCTGTTTCTGCGTATTCTGATTGCACCCCCCTTGCGTGGTGCCTTTCGCCCGGCGTTTTGTTTTGCGAAATCGAGAACAGTGTGTCGTGCGTTTCTGCTTCGTGTTGGTGGGTGCGTGGTTGTGGGATTCAGGTGCTCTAGGAGTGGAATTCTCCGAGTGCTTTGATCCGCGACGTAGTTTGGTACGACTACCTAGCAATGAAGGAGGTGGCTTGGGGCCCTTGGTCCTCCCTCCCCTTTGCGAATGTACTTTGAGTCTGTCCTCGAAAGGGACGGCTGCCCTGACGTGGCGTTGTAGCGTCCTTTGCGTATATGCAATTTGGAATTTGCGTGTATGACTTTGGAATTATTTTTACTTTTACGAACGAAAACGTGTTTTGCGTAGATTCTTTCTTTTGATCTAGGATGTTTTGTCGTGCGCTTTGGGCGGCGTGTCGGTTTGGCTGCGGGTTGGTGATGCCGGGTTTCAGGTGTTCTTGAGGTTCCGATCTCCGGGTACTTTGGGCCGCGAGGAGATTCAGGCGCGCTTCTGCCCTAGCATGTTTCTTGTTCACGCATAACGCTTGAGCTCGTGTCACGAGCGCACAGTTGCGCAGGTCGGGCTTGGGATTTGAGATCGCGTGGATTTTTCGGCGGAACCGACCCTTCGCGGCGGGAGCGCTGCGCGATTTTTTTAAAATTGTGCGGCCTTTGCTGAATTGACCCCGTGTTTCTCAATCTCGGGTAGCCTAGGGCTTGCGCCCTCTATACTCAGGGATTGCCGCGCTTCGGCCGGTTTGACCACTCGGCTCGTGCCTGAGTGGTGAATTTCTGGGTGCGGCGTGTGCTTGTTGCTTTGCATGGGCGTAAGTGCCTTCACTACGTTAGTTAATTGGCACGTCACGGCCTAGGTCACGGCGGTCCCCGGGATGAGCGTCGGGATGAGCCGTGCCAAGCGCGTGGCTTCGCGGTGCGCGGTGCGTATGGCTCAGCGGCGGGCTTGGGATCGGGCGGCGTGGTTCATTCTGCGGCTTCAGGTGTTGCGGGATGTCCGTGTCGGGCGCGACCGTTGCGTGGTTTGGCTTAGGGGTCAGGAGATGCGGGATCGGGCGGCGGGTTTGCGGGCGTGGCGGCGGGCGGCGTTTTTCGTTGCTAGGCTTGGCTTTTTGCGAGTGGCGTCCCGTGGGATTGTGCGCCGTGCGGTCTTGCGCCTGTCCGAAGGGGGGGGGAGGTACCTCAGATCGGACGAGCGCAGAGCGCACTCGGCGTACGGCCACGTCACCGGTGCTACCTTTAGGGGAGCGCGTGACCACAGCCACTGCGCGAGCGCTGCCCTAAGCGAGGCGTGCGGCCACATCGGCGTTGCCCCTAGCGAGGTGCGCGGCCACTGCCCTAGCACCAGCGCTGCCCCTGGCGAGGCGCGTGGTGGCAGTCGCGGCATTGGCGCTGCCCTTGGCGAGGCGCGTGGTGGCAGTCGCGGCACTGGCGCTGCCCCTAGCGAGGCGCGTGGTGGCAGTCACGGCACTGGCGCTGCCCCTAGCGAGGCGCGTGGTGGCAGTCGCGGCACTGGCGCTGCCCCTAGCGAGGCGCGTGGTGGCAGTCGCGGCACTGGCGCTGCCCCTAGCGATGCACGCGGCCACAGCCACAGCATTGGCGCTGCCCCTAGCGAGGCGCGCGGCCACATCGGCGCTGCCCCTAGCGAGGCGCGTGGTGGCAGTCGCGGCACTGGGGCTGCCCCTAGCGAGGCGCGCGGCCACATCGGCGCTGCCCCTGGCGAGGCGCGTGGTGGCAGTCGCGGCACTGGCGCTGCCCCTAGCGATGCACGCGGCCACAGCCACAGCATTGGCGCTGCCCCTAGCGAGGCGCGCGGCCACATCGGCGCTGCCCCTAGCGAGGCGCGTGGGGGCAGTCGCGGCACTGGCGCTGCCCCTAGCGAGGCGTGCGGTCACATCGGCGCCGCTCTGAGCGATGCACGCGGCCACAGCCACAGCATTGGCACTGCCCCTAGCGAGGCGCGCGGCCACTTCGGCGCCGCTCTGAGCGAGGCACGTGGCCCCAGGCACGGCGCTGGC